>ML778352.1:796991-813014 GCA_009831015.1 Picea engelmannii
ACCCTATAAACCAATAACCCCTAATGTTGAACACACAAACCCATTATATAGGCTAAAAATACTAACCCACTAACTCACAACCCCTAACACACTAATTCTTGACAACTAACCCACTAACTCCCACTAGACTCCAAATCACTAACTGTTACCCATGATTTTGGTCGTCATGATGATGTATTGATGATGGTGTACTCAGGCTCTTCATAAGAACTTTCTCCTGAGAAAAGTTACTTTCATCTCTTCCCAGAAAACTCATTTTTGAAGAAGGTTCGCAGGCTGCTAATATATTTGGGTGCGAGAATGACCCATTCTCGCAATCTGCTTTAAGTCAGGGTGAGAACTTCTCGCACTGTGTTGAATAGCCACGGTGCGAACTCTTCCTAAAGCATGGAAAAAGATGAATTCTCGATGTTTCTAGAAGGGAATCTTCTAGAAGAATGGGTTGGCATTCAAATGGTTATCCTTGTACTGGATTCCATGATATTGTGGGATCATTCTTATCCAAGTAACTATCTCATTCTCTCCTATATATTGAGGGAATTCTCATGGAAAAGGTTTAGCAAGATTCATTGGAGAATTGGTGAAAGAATTGTGTGAAGGACTTAGCTGGAATAGCAGCTTGGAGACTCTAGCAAGTCTATCAAGTGGATTTGATCTTCTTCATACAAGGATTGAGCAAGTGTATGTGTAGGAGCCAAGAGCCATCGAAAGGAAGCTTGCGACATCAAGGCGATCAGGTTGTGATC
This sequence comes from Picea engelmannii, assembly GCA_009831015.1. Taxonomy (NCBI): domain Eukaryota; kingdom Viridiplantae; phylum Streptophyta; class Pinopsida; order Pinales; family Pinaceae; genus Picea; species Picea engelmannii. The sequence goes on from ML778352.1 coordinate 797,738, forward strand.
TTTACTTTCAATCAATATGATACAGTGGCATGTCCCTTTCCCATAAAGCTATTCTTACTTTATTGTGTAATTCCTTGATCATACACATAAGTTGACTGTTGAACATATTTTTCTATCTTCACTTTGTTTGGTTTGTGTTGTCTTGGTCTTGACATCACGAGAGAACCGGAGCGAAGCGGGAGCAACAGAGACCCTAGGAAGCGATATTAAGGTATGTTACTTGTTCCTTCCTACTAGCTAATTCAATGGTCAAAAATTAGGGAAAGAGTCATGTCCTGTCCTGTTTTGTTCTAGATCCAGGTGGATCTAGGGAGATCTGTTAGTGTCCGCACCTACTGATTAGTCTGATAACAAAATTGGTGACTCCATTGGGGATTATCCCATTTTCTTTGTGGCTTTTGGTGTTTTTCCATGGACATTTGCTCTTGTTTTACTTTTCTCCTTTCCTATCAATCTCTGAGTCTTCAGGATATCCTGATAGACCCTCTGGGTCCAGAGGCCTTTTCCAATTTTGTTTCATTTTCCAAAAATTTGACTAGTTTCAGAGGTTATCGCACTGCACTTCACTATAGCCTGCGAGAATATATAGAGTTCGCGTCCTGCCTTTAGGTTCAGTGTGAGGTTCTCGCACTTTTCTCAACGACCACCTGCGAGAATCACTAATTCTCGCACTATGTAACACTCTCAGCCTGCGAACTCATTTTTTCAAACTTTTGGATTTGATTTTTGGCATCTTCAACTACCCAGATCAGTCTAGGTGCCTCATAAGAGTTTCTTGTACCATTGATTGATGTCTTTCTTGTCTTTGTTTTCATGCATGGATAGTCTTAGGATTTCCAAGGCTTTTCTTGTCACTTCTGTCTTGACTTTCATTTCTTGACTTTTCTTGGCAAAACCATACTCTCTAATTTCAGAATCTGATTGTGTTTGATTAGTTAAGAACTGGTGATCGGTTGAAAGTTGAGTTTTCTTGGTCTTTATCATTTACTTATTGTTTGAAATATCACTTTTCTTATGCAATTGAAAAGACTAGATTGGTTTGCTTGTTATTTTTGTTTTCATTGAAAGAGTGATTTGGGTTTTTATCATTACTTGTTCATTGGTTTTTGATTTTCAATACTCTCACTATCATGGTGTGGGTCCTTTTTGAAAAGTGAAGAAACATTTTTCTTTCAAAAAATCTTTTTCGTCTTCGAAAACATTGAAAATCAATTGTTGAAATTATTGAAAAAGACACAATAGAGAATTGTTGTTGATGCGTAATTTGTTGCATTTGCATTTTAAAGGAAATTGTATTGTAGTTCAAGGTTGATCTGGAAAACTTTCTCTTTCCCTCCCATACATAGGATTCATTGAATGGAAATTGCTATATTTCATTTCATCCATGCATTGTTGGGTCAGAGTCATACAACATAAGTTTCATCTCTGTTTCCTTTGAGTAAACAACAACTCTTAATAACACTGCACAATTGTAAAATTTATCTAGTAACTCTTTTCTAGGGCTCTATTACACCAACATTTAGCTAGGCTAGAGCTTTGGAGTAGGAAGAGAGATACACTCTCCAAAAGCACAAAACACACAATAACATCTTGTGTTAGGGAGTGTTAAATTCCATTTGCAACATCTTGTCCTCGGAAGCCCTTCTCACACAAGGGTCAAGCACGAGGTCGCATTAACATTGACAGAGTTACTCACCCTTCTTTGTTGATATCAGTGTAGAGATTGCATGTATTACGGGGATCACTCGGAGGTATACCCACAATGATGAGTGGAAGCCTTTTGAGTTGATTTCAGACTAGATACCCTGCCCTTGCATGTGGATTGGACTGTCGACTGTTCCCACAGGATTTATTGTTGTTGGTGGTGACCTTAGTGGCCTATCTTTATAGGTTCTTACACGAGGTGACTGTGAAGGGGAAAGTCTTCATGGTACCTGGAATTGACGTTGACCAAACTCACTCAGGCTCCTTGGAGGGTATACCCATGAGTATGTGTGGGAGCTTGCACCAAGGTGTAAGTCCGTTAAGCAGGTCGTCAGCGTAAATTTTCCACCCTACCCCAGCCCCTTCTCATCTCATTGTTGCGACGTTGGATTTCATCACCAACTAGTGGCTTTGAAATTAGAAGGTCTTGTTTGCTTGGTGTTACTTCCTAGATTTTTTTTACTAGCACGTGTTGCTTGTTTCTCGAAGTTGACCATAGGATTTTCTTCGCGAAGTTTGTCACTCATTTACAATATCTCCTCCACGTTGTTCACATAGAATGCAGGGTTTATCTCCAGAGCATCTGGAAGGTTCTCAACCCTTGCCTATAAGTACACCTGAAGGCTCTCCTCGGAAAAGTGAAGTCCCAATCATCACCACACCGCAAGTGGAACGTACTGACTCTCTAGAATATTTTCGAATTACAAATACTCAAGAGGACTTTCGACTTCACCCTGATTCTGAGAGACATTTTATACGAGCAAACTCTTCCGGAGACTTAATTGTTGTCTATTCTCGATCTCCAACCGGACCTAGGGACCAAGATCCTTTTTGGTCTACGGGTGTTTTTCGACGAGACCTTTTTGGTCCAGGTTCACCTATGATTTCTGAAATCAATCCACCTGTGATTTTTGAAATCTCTAGTACAGAGACAGTATCAGTGACTATTGCTTATCACTTTACCATCCCTGCCGAAATGGCCCATCTCACAGCTACTACGAGTGTTCCATCCGGGTTTACTGTGGTTAGTCTTGCTACCATCAACACACTGCGAACACCCAATGTCACTCCGACACTAACATATGGATACCATGCATTGAATGCTTCCATTCCTACTCCTGCGCAAACTCCATCCAGCTCTCCTAGTGGTCCTTCTTCTTCTGGACACTCTCTTCCCGGTTTTACTCTGACACTCCCTCAATTTATTTTTGGAGGACCTTCTTTGTATTCCACTGGCAGTCTTAATCCTAGTGGCGCTATTCCGTCATTCACTCCAAATTACCAGTTTTTGGTTGGTGGACAATTTCACCAAGGTGGTCTGACAATTGGAACACCACCTTTTATGGGAGGACCAACCCCACCTTATGGGAAAAACATACCTCCCTCCTTGGCCTAGTATTGGAATCAGTTGATACAACATCATCCTCAATCGACTGGGGGGCAACAGTTTCCAGCTACGTCTGTAATACCCCCTAGTGTGGGCCAACCATATCCAGGTTCGTTCAATCCCATTTGGTGGATGAATGCTCAAACTCAAGCCTCTGATCTAGGGTATACTCCTATGAGCTACTATCCTCTCCAACCACCACCGAATATGCCTGGGTCTTCAGATTATATATAGACTGCTTATGGTCCTACTGGTTTGTCGACAGGGCTTCCTCCCCAAAGCCACCAGTACCCGCAGGTGAATCGACAATTACCTTTTCTCACCACTTTGGATCTTCTAGATTTGTCAAGAATTTTAAATGATCCTATTTGTCACTCTTCCCAATGGCCTGTTATACCAGCCAAGCTTCCATCAGACATTCCTAAATTTGACGACAAAGCGGGAGAGGACCCCAAAAATCACGTTATGACTTTTCACCTATGGTGCTCATCCAACTCATTAATGGATGACTCTATTCGTTTATGTATTTTTCAACGAACCCTGATAGGTTCTGTTGCGAAGTGGTATATCGAATTGCCACGCGGTTTCTTCTCTGACTTCAACACCCTAGCTATGGCTTTCCTTATGCATTACTAGTTACTGATCCATTATTACACGGGGACTGAGATTTTGACTTCCTTCAAACAGAACAAAGGCACTCATATATCTGATCACATCCATGAGTGGCGAAGGAGATGACGTTTCATTAAACTTGAGCTCCCCGATCAGTTGTTGGTAGAGTGGTTCAAAAAATCATTTGTGAACGACATCGATAAGGACATTGCCATGGGTGTCGTAGTCACGAAAAAGAAGGCTATAGGTCATTCTCAATATCTTGACCTCGTTTATTCACAAACAAGAACCCTTTACGATTTACTACCTGACTTATCTCGTCCTTCTACTTCCAGCACTTCAACTACTCCAGTTTCCTCGCATGCAACTGACAGTGTGGTTGGTACTGCCCAAGCCCAACCACATTCTTCTTCAAGAACAAACCCTAAATCTGCTTCTTCTAATATTCAAAATGCTCCATCTCCTGCCCCTCCCACTAGCAAGACTTCTGAGGTAAATGCAATTCAATCTACCCCAGCCGGTAAAAACAAATCTAAAAAGGGGAAAGGTAAGAATAAGGAGGGAAAAAATAATTCTCAAGCAGAGAAAACCAAAACTACCCCTATTGACGATCGGGATAAGCGCAAACCATGATACCCTTGTCTTATATATGGTGATGATCACTACATGAAGGATTTCCCACGACGTGCCGAGGTCACTAAGTTCCTTCAAGGAGCTCCAAAACCACCTACACTGGTTGTCTTGTCCCAACCCTTCCCATATCAACAACAGGCTTAGTTGGTCATACATTACCAACCCTCATCTTCTACCACCTCCTATGTTTTGATGTGTACTGGCGATTCTAAGAAGAGCAACGTTGCACTCACTGCTCGAGCCAAAGATTATTCTCCTTCTAACGAGAAGGTTGATGATTTATCCCCTTCCTTGGTACAACCCTCTCCCGTGCCTCCACCTACCAACGGTCCTCTTCATATCGAACGACCGAGCCTCAACATAGTTCTGCGACCCCCCCCAAAGGGCATCGTTCGAAAATCGGCTTTCAATCCTCATGCTTGTGCGTCCCAGAACTACAACATTGTTGAATATCTGGCCCAAGCACCTTCTGCGATGTCAGCCCTTGAAGTCTTTCAAACTTGTCTCACACAATGGAAGGCACTATTTAAATCTATCGGTGGAATTGACTCGACGGATACGAATTTAATAATCTTTGACTTGGAAGATCACATTCCAAGGTTACCCCCTCAACTCGCATTCCAGATCCAAGTGATTGTCTCTGACAAAAACATTTGTCGAACCGTTATCGACGAGGGTGCCTCGACATGTGTTATGTCTCTTGCTTGCTGGAAATCCATTGGCTCTCCTTCTTTGAATGAATCCCAAAACACTCTTAAAGCCTTCAATGGCTCTGGTTTTAAGACCTACGGTGTTCTTCCTTCTTTTCCCATCACGTTAGAAGGAAAAACGGTCCAAGTTGAAGTGGAAGTCTTTGACGCTCCCCTTGATTATAATCTTCTACTTGGACACAGCTGGATCGATTCCATGCGCGTAGTTGTGTCAACCCTTTTCCATGTGGTCTGTTTCCCACATCAAGGTAAGGTTGTCACCGTCGATCAACTATCCTTCTTCAATTCCGATACCCGTACTGGCAACGTACCGTTTATCGCTAAAACCCCATTGGGTTATGAGAACGTCAGTGTAGGACTCCTCAAGGACTCTTCGTTAACGGGTACTTTCCCCATTCCACCGCCCAATGTTCCATGCTCATTGGTTTCTTCCATCAACATGATCTCCACCTTGCCTCATGAAATTCCTGCCTCTCACGACCCCTGGATAGTCCCTGACCCTAGAGATCATCTTCGTTATGGCGATGCGATGCCGTTAAGTCCGGTCGAATCTGCCTATCAGGCCATTCAATCGGCAACACCTTCCACCCCCTCTCTTGGTGAGTTGTCTCCTGATCCTTTTCATTTTATTTTTCCCACTGATGAGGTGATCATGTCTGTCATGGAGGACACCCCTTGGGATGACGGGCAACATCGTTCCATCCTTTTTTTGGAGCAACATACTCTTGAGAACTACCAATGGATTTCGACCCCGTGCACCATTGTCGTCATTTTGACCATTCTCGAGTCTGCACAAGATGTGTTTTTCAAAGGGAACTTAAGCAATATCTCACCCACGATTCCCCTTGACATATCCATCAAAACTGGAATCGTAGAAAATTTCCATATTGGAGCTTCATGTTCCCCTGATGAAATAGTCACCTATACGTCCCTTTTCAAAGAGTTTCATGACATCTTCGCCTGGAGCTACGAAGAGATGCTAGGTATCGACCCTGATATTGTGATACATGAGATAAATACATACCCCAATGCTAAACCCATCTGGAAATGCCTTCGTCCAGTTCACCCACGTAAAGCAGCTACTATAAAGCTTGAAGTCGAGAAACTTCTGAAAGTTGGCTTTATTTATCCGGTGGCTCTTACAGATTGGGTTTCCAATCTTGTCCTGATTGACAAGAAACAAGGCACCATTCGTGTATGCATTGATTATAGGGATATCAACAAAGCTTGTCCAAAAGACAACTTTCCTACCCCTTTCATCGATCAGATTGTCGATGACTGCGCTGGAAGTGAAATCTTCTCTTTCATGGATGGTTTCTCTGGATATAATCAAATCAACATTTTTCCCGAGGATCAACATAAGACTTCTTTTATTTGTCCTTGGGGTACTTTTGTCTATCGAAAACTTCCTTTCGGTCTCAAGAAGGCTGGCACAACTTTTCAACGTGCTATGTATTATTCTTTCCATGATATCAAGCACATCGTTCAACCATATTTGGATGATTTACCTGCTCATTCCATGTGCAGAGTCGATCACCCAACCCACCTCCGCACCATTTTCATTCACTGTTGGTTCTACCGTATACGTTTGAATCCTCATAAGTGTGTTTTCTGTGTGGAATCCGGCCATGTTCTAGGTTTTATCATTTTACATCAAGGGATCTGGGTGGATCCTTTAAAGGTTGAGGCGATCCTTAATCTCCCTCCTCCTTCTACACTTCACCAGTTACAAAGTTTGTAGGGGAAAGCAAACTTTCTTCATCGTTTTATCCCAAATTACGTCGAGATAACTCGTGGATTTATGCGGCTATTTAAAAAAAATTCAGAGTTCGTCTAGGATACCATTTCCAACAATGCTTTTGAGGCTTTGAAATTGTCCCTAACACATGCTCCGCTTCTCTTTCCCCCCAATTACAGTCGCGATTATTTCCTTTATCTTGCTGCCTCAGAGTACACTATTGGTATGGTTCTCGTTCAAGAGGATGATGCTAACGACGAACATGTTATTTACTACTTGAGTCGAAGTCTAACTCCTACTGAAATCAAGTATTTACATGTCGAAAAAATGGCCTTGGCTGTCGTTCAAGCCGTCCAATGCTTCCGGCACTATATCCTCTCACACAAGACTACGGTGATTTCTCATTGCAACCCTATGCAACACATTCTGACACGTCAATTGCTAGGGGGAAAATACTCCAAATGGATTGTGATACTCCAGGATTTTGACTTGGAATTCGAATGCGCCAAGTCTAAGAAGTCCTTAGTCTTTGCTGAGTTGATATGTGACTTTCCCCATTTTTCAATGGAAAATGTAGCAATTGATTTATTACCTGATGAATCTCTTTTCCTTATTAGCACTGATGATCTTTGGTATGCTGATATCATTATATATATCCAAACCAAAAATTTCCGGCCAAATTTGTCCAGTACTGACCGATGTCACATACATTATCAAGCTCTTCAATACATTATCCTCGGGGATACTCTTTATCGTCGGGGGATTGACTCTATTTTTTGATGTTGCCTAACGTTTGATGAAGCCGAGAAAGTTCTGAATGACTACCATTCTGGAGCATGTGGTGGTCATATGTCTGGGTATGCTACTGCCCAGAAGATCTTATGGGAAGGGTATTTTTGGCCTTCTTTGTTTAATGACTGCATCATTGTCATTCAGAAATTCCATGCTTGCCATACCTATAATCATAAGATACGGTCGCATCCCGCTCCTCTTCACCCTGTGGTCTCAGTTGGTCCCTTTGCAAAATGGGGCATTGATTTCATGACATGTCATCCTCACTCAGTCGAGGGGCATGGTTACATTATTGTAGCCATTGATTACTTTACGAAATGGGCCGAGGCGATGCCGACATTTGACAACAATGGAAAGACCACAACATTATTCATTTTTAATCAGTTCATAGCTCATTTTGGTGTTCCCCAAGCTATCGTCACCGATCACGGCAGCCACTTCAGAAACTCCATGATGTCTGAACTTACAGAAAAGTTGGGTCTTTGCCATGCTAACTCAACTCCGTATTATCCACAAGCCAACAGACAAGTCAAAGAGATTAAAAAAGTTCTCATAACTATGCTCCGACGAATGATATGGATTCATAAAACAAGTTGGCACACAATGTTTTTTTCGGCATTGTGGGCGTACCGGACATCCATCAAGTCCGCTACTGAGTTTACACCTTTTCGGTTAGTCTATGGTGTGGAAGCCATTCTCCCTATTGAATGCGAGATACCCTCTTTAAAACTGGTTGTTGAACTCCTACCCAACACTTCTGCTGAGGAAGAATGTCTATTGTATCTTATGCGATTAGAAGAAACTCGACGTGACGCTACCCTAGTCATAGAAGCTCAGAAAAAGCGTGTCAAGGCCCAATACGAAAAACATGTCAAGCCTCACGTTTTCTCTGAAGGTGATCTTGTTCTTCTCTATGATCAAGATCGAGATATCCTAGGGGATGGAAAGTTCGAAGCCATGTGGCGAGGTCCTTATATCGTTTGACGAGTTTTGGAAAAAGGAGCTTATGAGTTAGTATATTATGATGGTATCCCTTTGAGTGAACCCATGAATGGGTTGTACTTGAAGAAGTACTATGCATAAAATCATTTGTGCACAAGTACTTGTATTTTTATTGTATCATACTTCTTGTGTGTTACTATAGCTTGCTTTTGTCGTTATCTAGTCTCTGCCCTTATGTGACGTTGTGTTTGATTTCTATATGTCGGAGTCTTCTCTACCCTATATTGGCTTCGTTGATGGTGCTAGCCGTAGTACTCAGAACTTTACTTCTGCTGCATGGGCAATTTACGCCCCTACAAGTGAACTTGTCTCCTTACGAGGTGTGTGTCTCAGCCGTGCGACCAACAACATTGCAGAGTATAGCACTGTTATTGAATTATTGGTTGATGCTATCTCACTCGTAATTCATCATTTGGTTGTGTGACTTGATTCGCAGCTTGTAGTACTACAGTTAAGTAATGTCTATACTATTCGAATTCCTACTTTGTTAGGGGTGTATTTGCAAATTCGCCTCTTGGAACGTTATTTTGATTACATTGAATATCAACATATTCCTAGATGTCTAAATACATTAACAGATGCATTGGCTAACTATGTATTAGACAGACATTTGGATCATTTATAAATCAATCACATTAATTCACACAATACATGATAAACCAGTAGAAGCCGTCTGTATATATAACGATCAAAAGAGTTTTTTACAAAAAGTTTGTCCGAAGACCAAAATGTCAAAATCTGAAGCTCATAGCTTCTACAAAGTGACATCATGGATGACGTTCATGGTAACACATGACTGCCCGAGCAACCCTACGGAGCAGTCGACTCATGGACCCTGATACTCCTACAGTATAATGTTGATCACGTCGTGGAACCTCTTCAAGAGGCATGTCTAGAATATCTGTGGTCAAGCCCTCTAGATTTTGTTCCACTACTTGATAATCCTTGGCATATTGTGGCGCTGTCGCTACCTCTCCTCATCACTGAATGGGAGAAGTACCAGGAGGTTGATAAGGTCCAACATCTGTGTCATCAAAAATGAATTTTGTATTTAGTCTTTGGACAAACTTATAAAACAAAAACATTTGAATATGATAAAAATTCACAAAAACATTTAAAAAGAAAAAATGTGTGTACTTCTTACCAAGTTCCCCCCACTGAACATCCTCTGGCAGTACTAAGTCTGGATCTCCTCAGAAATCCAACCTGGAATAAGCATAGTCGTCAACCATCAACATCTGTGGTTGAAGCCAGTCAAAGAAGGTATCATCGTACGTAATGATCGGTCCAGCTACGTGTCGGGCCATGAGCTGACACCATCTTAGCTTTCTTGGATCCCTGGGAGATGGTAAATTTCACTCCACCTGCAACCTTAGTAATGTAACCCTCTCAAGGAAGAAGGACACTAACAAATATCCATACCCAAATTGCTTCAGGTTGCCTCGTCTGCATTTGGTCCACTGTCTTTTTATGCTACGAAGCATTGCATCTGCCTAGTTGAAAACCCGAGGTTCAGTACACTCAATAACATACTGGAAGTAACTCTATAACTCCATGTGAGGAGCAGAACTCCCAACCATCCGAGCTATGGTGAATAGGATAGTACGGAGGGTCAAATATTGTACCCCCCAAATAACTACTTTTCCTTTCTTTCTCTCTGCCTCGGGAACACAGTGTAAATGACAGTACTCACTCATGGGCAACCCACTACCTCTACTACCAGTCAGGCTCACATAGTTCCTATGCCGTGACAGTCCAGTCAAAAAGTAAATGTCCTCAATATCTAAGGACAGTGTGTTGACCCCCACATGAAATACCTGCTGATCGGGATCCCACATACGCACAAGGTACTCTAATAACCTGACTTGGGGCCTCATGCCCGGGATACGAAAGTACTTTAGGAGGCCACAGTTTCTCAAAGCAGCAATAGTAGGTGGATGATTTTCAACAATTGCATTGTCTTCTTTGTGCTCCCTTTTGCGCCATTCAAGAACCATTTTGATGGCCAATTACCTGTATAGGAAGCACAAAGAGAAGATTAGCAATTCTATTAATTAATTGGTTCATTTTTCATTGAGTAAAATAAAAATAAAAAATTGTGCTTTGCGGTTCTCGCAAGTTCCCTTTGGGCATAGTGCGAGAACCTTGCAGGCTTCTGTGGGCTCACCTACGAGAATCACCCATTCTCGCAGGTCCTATGTAGCCCACCTACGAGAATGGTTGAGCGCAAGTAGGGCTCATAAAATCAACTCAAAAATGAATTTTTGACCAATGGAATCAAAAAATTAAACCATGAAAGAGTAGAGGACAAAGAGCCTACCTCACTGTCGCTGACGGCTCGACGAATGGATGCTCGTAACTCCTGCAATATGACACTGAACTCTGAGGGTAAAAGAGGGGTTTTTTGAGCTCAAATAGTGGAAAACTAAAAATGATATGGTAAAAAGAGTTTTTACTCCTTTATATTTACCTTTACCATGTTATTTGGTTTTTTATGATTATTAATCTATTTAACCCTAATCCCTAATGTCCTTGTGAGTGTAACTTTTGCAGGAATAATGAGTTCGAGGTTCCTATACAAGGATGCGGACATGTTTTTCTTTGTCATCACGTGTTTTTGATTATTTTTTATGGTTTTTATATAAAACCTCGAGCGTGGTCTTTGTCCGTTCTTATGCTCGAAAATACATGAGAACGCGATTGAGCATACTTTTATCACTTTTTCGGGCTCAACAAGGTTACAGGAAAAAGAAACCCCCCTGGAGTCCTCTTTAATCTCTTTTCAGACTCTCTAAACATGAAAATATAGCCGAGCGACCTTGTTATTTTCACGCTCGATAAAGTATCTGAAGTAAGCATCTGGTGAGCGATAATTTATCTCTTTTTTGGTCTCATCCAGACTATTTTACAAAAAAGGAACTGAGAGAGTTCTCTTTTAAGTGTTTTTCAGACTCTATAATCATGAAAAACCTTCGCGTTTTCTATCTTTGGACTTGTTAAATAAACATTGACAGACCCATAATGGGACTGAACCACTCCTTGTTAGGGTTGGTTAAACATACTCCGAAGGACTTATCTGAAGGACAAGCTTATATCAATAAGCATATGTTATCCTCCTCAATATTGCGTAAAAATAAAGAGGTACTCGCTAGAAATGGTGGGGGAAAATTTGGGAAAGGGATATGTTATCATCTTAGTATTGATTGGCAGTAAGTGTCACTCTTGAACATGACACCCCATATTCATCATTTGAAGCCGGTTTGGGAAATCCATTTGTCTCTCATTCGATTTGCTACAAGGTCATTCCCTGTTTTTTCTTTGAGTCAATGCTGCCAAATCATTGGTTGTGTCATTCAAACGTTCAAGAGAAGTCCATCTAAAACCTTTATTGAGTTGGCCATATGTAGTTTTCCATTCTCTTTGTGTCGACCTTCCCCGTGTCTAGTTCAATTTGCATAATACTCTGTTTCAGCTTCAAAATATGTTACTCATTTCATGTCATTGATGGGGGATACATCAAGGCCCTCCTGTGACGAGTTTTGTTCCGTCGACTTCAGCTCATTATTCAGAATCAAGTCTTAGAAATTCTTTGGTACCTTGGAGCTTGCATGGCTCAATGGCAGGTTTCCTCACTTTCGACAATGGGTTTCCATCATTGACCCCTGATCGAAAGATTCCATCGAATGTTCGACTTCAACTCATTCATTCACACTCGATGGATTGTACTAGAGTACCTTGGGAGTCATTGACATCAATGGTGATTTCCCTCGCACTTGTTAACGGTTTCATCAATGACTGGTAATCAAGTGGTTTCTTCCATGTTCAACTTCGACACATGTAATCACATGGTTAGATTCATACTTTTGGGCGACGAGATTGAAGACCCTGGATATCATCCTTTTGTCCAGGTTGCGATGGAGTTTGTATAATTTGTGACGCATAGATCCACTTTGTATGTCTCGTGGCTATGTCGTCTTAATTTGAAATTTCTCGCATAGATCCACAATGTATTCTTGGTGGCTATGCTATATTTTGACGGCATGGATCCATAGTGTATGATTGGTGGCCATGACCCATGTCTACAATGTCATCGGTCTGTGATTTGAGTATGGGAATGCCTACCTCAGAATTAGTATATATGATATTCTGCAGATGCTTGGTTGTTCGCAGGTTTCCGATTAGGTGTGCTCCTGGTTTCCGACGCACACATTCAGCTTACAAAGTCTTTTGGCTGTCACTCATTCCAACCTCATACTTTGGGGGGAATTTTGTTACCCATGATTTTGGTCGTCATGATGATGTATTGATGATGGTGTACTCAGGCTCTTCATAATAACTTTCTCCTGAGAAAAGTTACTTTCATCTCTTCCTAGAAAACTAATTTTTGAAGAAGGTTCGCAGGCTACTAATATATTTGGGTGCAATAATGACCCATTCTCCCAGTCTTCTTTAAGTTAGGGTGCAAACTTCTCACACTGTGTTGAATAGCCAGGGTGAAAACTCTTCCTAAAGCATGGAAAAAGATGAATTCTCGATGTTTCTAGAAGGGAATCTTCTAGAAGAATGGGTTGGCATTCGAATGGTTATCCTTGTACTGGATTCCTTGATATTATGGGATCATTCTTATCCAAGTAACTATCTCATTCTCTCCTATATATTGAGGGAATTCTCATGGAAAAGGTTAAGCAAGATTCATTGGAGAATTGGTGAAAGAATTGTGTGAAGGACTTAGCTGGAATAGCAGCTTGGAGACTCTAGCAAGTCTATCAAGAGGATTTGATATTATTCATACAAGGATTGAGAAAGTGTGTGTGTTGGAGCCAAGAGCCATTGAAAGGAAGCTTGCGACATAAAGGGGATTAGGTTGTAATCTTTAATTTCAATCAATATGATACAGTGGCATGTCCCTTTCCCATAAAGCTATTCTCACTTTATTGTGTAATTCCTTGATCATACACATAAGTTGATTGTTGAACATATTTTTCTATCTTCACTTTGGTTGGTTTGTGTTGTCTTGGTCTTGACCTCACGAGAGAACCGTAGTGAAGCGGGAGCAAAAAAGACCCTAGGAAGCGATATTAATGTATGTTACTTGTTCCTTCCTACTAGCTAATTCAATGGTCAAAACTTAGTGAAATATTCATGTCCTGTCCTGTTTTGTTCTAGATCTAAGTGGATCTAGGGAGATCTGTTAGTGTCTGCACCTACCGATTAGTCCGATAACACTAACCCATTAACCCATAACTTCTAAAATGCCAACTCCTAACCCAGGTTCAAATCGACAACCCAAGTAGGTCTCATGACTTCATGTTTGGGCTGTATATCAATGTTGGGTTGTATATTATATATTATATATTATATATATTATATATAATATATAAAATATCATATATATTATATATTATATATATTATATATATAATTTATATTATATATATGAAAAAAGAAAATTATAAACCAAAAACAAACATTTCAAACTTGCGCTTTCAAAACGAAATACATTGCAACCTGTTGCAAACGCATACCACCACAGTCCATAGTCCATGCACACAACCACAATTCTCCATTGTTCACTCACACCCAGGCTGCAAGCTACCACCTCCACCACAATCCGACCTATATCACTCACGCGCAGGAGGATTTGGAGCACGGTTAGGATTTGGAGGACGGATTTGTAGGACAGGGGAAGGAGGAGGGAACACAATTTGCAGAGGAGAAGGGAACATGATTTACATAGGCTAGGGCACACGATTTGCAAAGGAGGAGGGCATGCGATTTGCAGAGGCTAGGGCACATGATTTGTAGAGGAGGAGGGAACATGCTTTTGCTCTGTAAGAGGGAACACGAGCAGAGAAAATGGTATGACCTCTTTCTCCTATCTCCTGACTTCCTGACATTATTCTTATAGAGGTAGGAAATCATAGTTTTGTGCAAATGTTGGACTACAAAAACATCCCCTATCAATGCACCCTTTGCAAATCCCATGGGAAACAAATATTTCATGTCCATATGGGAAACAAGTAACAATATCAGGAGCCCTTATTAGAGTAACCCTCCCCTAGGTTTCAAAATTATCTTGATCTCCTTCAATAATGGTCCTCTACACACACCCAACAAACAATAGGCTTACAACCATTGTTTTTCTTGGCACCCTCTGCTCGCCTAAATTTTATGAAAACTTATATAGATTGGTTAGGCTCTTTTCCTTTCTTCTTGGTGTCACCAATATTCTAATATTATATACAAACACAAAGCCAATATTCTAATATTACAAGAAACTATGTATTTAGAGTAATATTCCCAAAAGCACCTAAAGAAATGTATTCCAGGTTGAAAGTGTGGAAGGAAACTTCGATGGATTGGGCTCTCAAATGGTTAGTTAATGATTTATTGGGATAAGGTAAGCTCAACACACTATATCTTGACTCATTTCTCTCCAAAGGAATTGAAATTTTAGTTGGACATCCTCAATGCGTATGCCCCATCTCACAATAGGAGGCCCTTCTGGGATAAATTGGTAGTTTAGGGCCTATTAGACCTCCCCATGCTAATTCTCAGGGGGACCTAAATTTTACATTTCATCAGTAAAAAATATGCTTGGTGCTCATTCTTGACTCAGTCCTCTAGCAAATTATTTCCTTAAGATATTAGATACCCAACTTATAGTCACATGTTGAACCTTTAGTTCCATAGGCTACT
>ML778352.1:814453-831784 GCA_009831015.1 Picea engelmannii
AAGTTGATCCTATTATATATCGATATCAATGGAAACAAATCTAGGAGGGAGCTCTTTCAAATATAATTATTCTATATAGGATATTGATGGTTGAGGATGTATAGTCTCCCTTAAAATATATCCAATGAATGTCTTTATTGTTTTGATGTATTTTGGAGGAAAATTGTTCCTTTTGGGAAGTGGAACCTTTATGTATTGTAAATACCAAAATAGGTTAAGTTAAAAAATTATCCCTCATGTAATTCATATGAAAATGGTAGATACAAGTCCCACAGTTCCCAAGCCACAAATCTTGATGAAGTTAGTCTACCATGTCCAATACAAGCTGTATTTTTTCACTATCAATGATGGAATGAAATTACCGACTTTTTTCTCTATATTTTTTTTCTCTATATGTTAACAAAACTATATTATAATCTCATGATCCAGTAACAATGGTTCATCTATTGAAGTTTTCAAAAAAATGAAGATGTGTATATTTAGAAACATTTCCATACCCTATTCTTTGATGATCCATTCACCACAAGCCAACTGTATCCCAACCTTTGAAAAACCATATGCAATATAATTCCTTTATTTGAATATATGCTGAAAAACTATCAAAGCATGCACAAGCTCTAAATTTATCAATGTTCTCCTCTGGTATTTGTTAATTAGGTTTATCCTTTATCACTTGATTGAAACTAGTTAATATGTTTAATGATTGAGTAACACACTAACATAGAGGGATGGATTTTTCCTCAAAAAATTCAACATTCTTAGTGAGCCATATACCCTAAGATAATAACAAAGGATAAACTCTAAACCTCTTTATATTCTCATTTTCACACTAGGATCTTAAACCCTCCTCAATTGAAGAATCACTTCAAATATTTCTTAACCTAGTTAAACCTTTCACTTCCTCCCATACATGAATATCATATGAACATGTCATGATAAGATGTAAATTTGGCTCTTCATTTTCCTTGCACAAAGGACACCTCCTAAGACAATATCTAATCCTTTTCTATAGGATTTCCCATGAAAGTGCCTTATTATTAAGCAACAACCACATGAAAATATGAGTCTTTAAATGGCATTTAAACTTTCACAGTTTCTTCTACCACCACACTTGAACCCCCATATGATCATTGGAACATAAAACCTTATATTATGCCTTGGGAATGTAATCACTCAATGAATTTTTTGATTAGATCAAACGATCCTCCTCATCTTTAATACTAACATGAATTTCTCTAAGTTTTGCAATGTAATATTCCAAAATATTTGCATCCTCGCCTATAAAAGTAATCTCCCCTGCATGCTTCCATTCTTGTTCCCATATTGAAATCAATGAGATATCAAGAACTTGGTTGAGATTAAGGTATAATATTCCTCTTAGGAGTTGTATCATATGTAGTAGAAGCCCAAACTTATCCCCACAACCAATCCAGGGGTCCTCTCCCACTATATGCAACTTATGAAACTATGCAACTATATGCAACTATATGTAGTGTCCCCAAGGCTGAGCCCCGTTGTAAACCATGTTTTGAAAGGAATTGTAATTATGTTTTATAGGCTGGTGAGCCAATTTCTTATAAGCTGGAGGCTTATGTGTTTGTTAGGCCAGGGAGCCTAAGTGTTGAAGGCCAGGAGCCTACTGTTGTATATGTAATCATGCAAAACAATTAATAAATATAAACACCGCCATGTGCAGAACGACCACGATGAATGAGTGAAGGGGGACTAAGAATCCACAGAGTGGGCAAGGAATTAGGGGCTGAAGGTGGGAAAATGGGCTAAGTGTTGAGCCTAGGAGCTAAGCCTAGGGGGGCTTAAGCCTTGGGAATAATATTTTAATATTATTCCAAAAAGATATGTGCATTATATAATTTAACCTAAGTCCTTTTGGAAGGACATGTGATTTTCCAAATGGTGGGAGGCACGCGCATTGAAGGAACGCATGCAATCACATGGGTGACAAGTGTCAACCCTGGTGCATGCAATAAAAGGTCGAGATGAACCATGTTGGGGTTTCCTCCTCGATGGGACTCACGGACTACCAGAAGGGAAGGGTTCTGACTCCTGCAGAGAAACTCTCGTACATCCTCTGAACCAAAAAGGCGTGTATCTGTGTTTGTTCCGGGATAGCCGGTACATCCCCGGTCTGAACCGTCCGAACCTGCATTGACCCTTGCGTAGATTGTCTGTCATGCATCCCCGAAAAACAGAGAGTGAGTCTATTCTATGATGGCGGATTGGGAAATAGGGGGGACCAGCCATTGTTGAATGGGTTGGGAAGCCCGTGTCTGTTTTCCCCAGGAGTTGTTGTGACCACGCAGTGATGAGGGGTAAAAAGCATGTGTATGTCTCTGCAAATTCGTGTACACCCTCTATTCTGAGAGCTGAGAAGACTGTGTTTAGTTGCTGAAAAGCTCGATTCATCCTCCCATTCTGCACTAGAGAGTCTGAGTAATTCTCTGCAGAAATTGCTTCTCACGCAATTTCGAAAATCAACACCGTGAGACCTTGCCGCCATTGTTGAGCTTGTTTGAAAAGTTTGAGTCTGTATTCCCAGTTGACTTTAGTGGTCATGCAGAGATGGATAGCGTGTGAATTTCTGTCTAGTGCAGGTGGTAATTGAGCCTGTGTGTGATCTCTCTCTAGGTGAGGGAGGTGGATGTTGTTGGAAGAGGTTTCTTCCAGAGAGTGTCCAGCACCAGATTCAGGCTCTGAGACTTCCTGATCCATCCTATTGCCAAGACCCAGAGAGAGAGGTTAGCACCGATGGACTGTTCTTGTGAAGGTGTATACTCTCGGGTGGAACAGGCATGTGGGGAATGAGAGTCTGGTAGTAGTGAGCGTAAGATGGCATCCTGGGAATAATCCTTCTAGATTCTAAGTGTTGTTTTCCCTGTAACCTCAGCCTAGCTAGGATTCCTTGCCTTGGGGTGGAGATTAGTCCCAGCTCAGGGGTGATCCATTGCTGAGCTGATGAGTAGTGTGGTCTAAGGATGGGAGGTTCGTGGAAGGCCTGCACTTGGTTGGTGGAATCTACCATTGATAAAGATAAGTATCAAATGATGTTTTAAATATGTTTTGTGTCTCTGTGTATTATAATGATCATGCATTCTACTGTGCATTTGGATTAATGTATTTTCCATGGATTATTTATGTTAAAATGATTCTTATGCTTACTCTGAGCTTAAATGTATTACATTTCTTAAATGAACATGATTAATTATGAATGAGAATGTGTTATTCCACGTAGTAACACCTATACGGTAGCCAAGGTGCGCTACAGTTATTCTGGGTTATCTACCAAGTAGTGTTATAGTAACCCTGGGTAGCTGAGTGAAAGGGTGTTACAGTTTGGTATTAGAGCCAAGGTTTTGACACTGAGCCTAGATGGGCCAGTGGAGCGGTCTTTGGATCGAGAATGCGAAGAGTAATTGGGTCTGGAGAACCAATTTTGGACCTTGGTTTGTTCCGGAGTGTCAAGTAGTTGCTTAACCATGCTTACGAGCTCAGGAAGTATAGCGATGAGTGAAACCACAGCTGGTGTGGTCTATGGCCACGAGGAGACATGTCTCTACACCAATGGTGTTAGAACCTTAGGATCTGTTCGAGAGGGAAGGCGAGCCCTCGTGACCATCAGATATGGAAAATGTGCGTAGGAATTAAAATTCCTTTTTGAAATACATAGGAATGTGGAAATCGCGATATGAGAAATTCCAAATTGGTTAGGAACCGTCTGAGCCATCAGATCTCGGCCGAAAAACCCGTCAGTCGTAGGATATTTCGGGAGATGTCTGAAAGTTAAACCTCAGAGACTAGGGGTGAAAGCTCCAAAATAGATCTAGACCGTCCGAAAAATGGAGGGCACGTGTCGCGTGGTCATCCAGATCGAGAACGTGGTCATCGGAATTCAGGTAAGTGAAGGTTCATGGTTTTGTAAAGTAGCGAAACTCAAGGGTTGACCTGAACCATCCATCATTTGGGATGCGTGTCAGAAATCCAAAGAGAGTCGGAAATCGGCGTATCGGAGATCCTGAGTATAGGATAAGCTTGCAACTTGAAATCATGAAATGCGATATCCCGACAGGCTAAGGAATTAGTGTGGGGCCATGGCGGAGTTGGTGACGTGGAAAAGTGGGAGCCATCAGGAAAAATCCCGACAAGGGAGTCACCTATCGATATTTGGATCATCGGGATATCGAGGCCCCTGGTGACAAGGTGATTATGCACTTTGGATTTGCGAAGTCCGAAACCTCAACAGGGAGGAAGGTACCACCGTTCGGCCAACTGTCAGCACGCTGGAAAGGAGGGAAGTGCCATTGTGGGAGCCAGCTGTCCGTATAGCGGTGAATCGGGATTCGAAAAAATCAGGAATCTCGTGGGCAAGTGTTTTTCAACATTTGAAAACCCTAAAACCCCGACAAGGGGATAATACTGAGGTCACAGGGATAACATTCGTATGGGTCAAAGACTATAGCCAGGAGAGCTAACGTGTAAAGAGTGCGTCGACATTCAGGGAATCGCGAGTTCTGAGGATGATTGTATTTTGACATCGGAAAGTCCGAAACCCTGATAGGAGGTATGCCTGTGGTCATATAAGGGGAGGTCATGTGAACCACGAGTCTAGCCCGGAGAGTGAAACGGGAGTTCTCCAGTACCGAGACTCTGAAACCCGAAAACCCGAGGTCCCAAGGTACAAAAACCCGAAGTTCCGAAATCCTGAAGTGTCGAAAATGAAAGCTTCAAAAACACGAAAATTGCAGAGCCGAACGAGAAGCTCAGAAAACTCATTTGGAATCGAAATGTCTTTTGTTCTTGTTGGTATTAGTTATACATGCTAAAGATTGTTCGTGAATTTTTGATGGCATGACAAACTTCAAATTTAATTGCACAGTGTGTGTGCAGGGTTCAACGGAGGTCAGTACTCCAGTTAATCAACGTTGAGTATGGAGTGGGGAAGAGTGCAGATTACCCCTGAAATAGAAGACGAACAGGAAGGAAAGGATGTTAACCTGGGAGTCCAAGGATCGAACTCCAATGGGCATGGAAAATAAAAGGATAAGGAAGGACACATAATGAAAATCCTTGAAGGATTGCAAAGAGAGGCCAAGGCTCGCTGAGATGATAGCCAAAAGCTCATGAAAGTCAGGGACCGACAGGGTGCATTAAAATTAAAATTTTTGAAGAGTCTGGAAAGAATAGAGAAGAAACTCGAGAAAGGAAGAGACTCAAGTATTACAGAGAGTCGCAGAACCCATGGGAGAAGAAGTAGGTCGAGGAGTGGTAGCTGACATCTTAGTCGCTCCCAAAGACATTCTGATAGGAAGACACACAATAGTTCAAGCCCGTCCCCTACCAGAAAACATCAAAAATATGGAAGGGAGGAATTGAAAGGAGAGATGAACAAGATCAAGCCTCCAATATTCAATGGAGAACATAAGAAGGAGGAAGATGTTGAGACATGGTTGTTCGGCATGAAGAAATACTTTCAACTGTAGAATTATTCTTCCCATGTAGAAGGAAGAATTGCAATGTACCAATTGAAAGGAAAAGCATCCATGTGGTGGGATCAATTTGTGTAGGTGCAACACATTAGAGAGAAAGAGGTCACTTGGAAGGAATTTAGGAGGTATTTCGAGAAGAAATACCTGACTAAAAGATGCTATGATAGAAAGATGAAGGAGTTCTTCGAACTCAAGTTGGGCAGTATGACCATTGATGAGTATGACCGAAGTTTTCTGGAGCTACTGAAGTATGTC
The DNA here is from genome assembly GCA_009831015.1 of Picea engelmannii. Classification (NCBI taxonomy): domain Eukaryota; kingdom Viridiplantae; phylum Streptophyta; class Pinopsida; order Pinales; family Pinaceae; genus Picea; species Picea engelmannii. The sequence continues at coordinate 820,210 of ML778352.1, forward strand.
CCATTCATCAAAGACGAGGTTGTCAAGATTCAGAGGTATCTGAGTGGACTTCCACCTTCCATTGGTGACAAGATTGAATATGATGATCCTAAGACTATGGAAGAAACAATAAGAAGGGAGAAATGCTTATACGAATAGCAAAGAGAAAAGCCTACCTTTCGGAAGGCTTGGGATGACCAGAAGAGGTTTAAGAAAGAACAGAGGCAGAAGGGAGACAAGCCTTCCTTTTTTCGAAACAGTCCTCAGGGACAACCATCGTTTAGAGAGCCGAGAAGGACTGAAGAGGGAGCACAAAGACAAAGATTGACGCCCATTCAGTGTTGGGGATGTCAAGGAAACCACAAGTACAGAGATTGTCCCTATAAAAATGGTAAGGCGAGAACTGTACATACTGTTAAGCAAGCTGAAATAGTGGAGGATATGGGCAGTAGAATGCCGAGGATCTACACAGCCCTAGACAATAAGCAAGCAGAATTTCAATCGCACATGATTGAAGTGGAAGGTACGATCAACAACCGACCACTTATTACTTTAATTGATTCAGGGGCTATCCATATTTATGTATATCCTAGAGTGGTGGAAAGTTTGCATCTAACAAGGGGAAAACATGAGAAGTCTTGGTTAGTGAAGTTGGCCACAGGGATCAAGAGGAAGGTCACTGAATTGGTTAAGTCCTGTTCAATGGACATGAAAGGAATGAGCACTAAGGTTGAACTGAACATTTTTCCTTTAGGCTCGTATGATTGCTTAATTGGGATGGACTGGTTGGACCAGCTCCATGCCCTTCTGGATTATCATAACAAGAGGTTCACATGCCTGAACGAAGAGGGAAATCATGTAATAGTCCAAGGAGTTCCCAGAGCTGTGGCTATGAGGAAAATCTCAGCCATGTAGCTGAAGAAATGTTACCGGAAGGGCTATCAATTATTTGTATCTCGGGTGGAAGAAGCATCCCAAGATGTAGTATCAAATTTGGAAGACCATGAAGTACTCCAGGAGTTCCAAGATTTATTTCAGGAGGTACCTAGACTACCTCCGAGGAGGGACATCGATTTTTCTATAAATTTGATGCCTTGAACAACTCCAGTTTCGAAAGCTCCTTATAGAATAAGTACGCCAGAGATGAAAGAGTTGCAATGGCAGCTTGAAGAGCTACTAAATAAAGGGTACATTCTCCCCAGTGTGTCACCATGGGGATCCCTGGCCCTATTCGTGAAGAATAAAGATGGGACGTTGAGGCTCTGCATTGATTTTCGATAGTTGAATAAGGTCACTGTCAAGAACATGTATCCTCTGCCAAGGATTGATGATCTCTTTGATCAGTTGAAGGATCCAAAAATATTTTCAAAAATAGATCTCAGATCTGGATATCACCAAGTGAGAATAAAGGATGAGTACATTGGCAAGACCGCCTTTAGAACAAGGTACGGTCATTATGAATTCACAGTGGTGCCATTTGGACTGACAAATGCACCTGCTGTTTTCATGTGCTTAATGAATGGAGTGTTCATAAATTATTTGGACAAGTTTTTCATAGTCTTCCTGGATGATATCTTGGTGTATTCCAAGACAAAGGAAGAATATGAGCAACACCTAAGAATGGTGCTACAGGTGTTGAGAGAACACTAGCTGTATGCAAAACTGAGCAAGTGCTCATTTTACCAAAGGCAGATCCATTACTTGGGACAGATAATATCTGAAGAAGGAATCATTGTGGATCCGGAGAAGGTACAGGTCATTCGAGAATGGCCAGTGCCAAGGAATGTAGCAAAAGTTAGATCTTTTATGGGTATGGCAGGCTACTATAGGAGGTTTATAGCTGGATTCTCAAAGATAGCTCATTTTATCACTTCCTTGCAAAGGAAGGGGAAGAAGTTCCAGTGGACTGAAGAATGTAAGAGCAACTTCCAGTGATTGAAGCAGCTACTAACTAGTGCTCCAATCCTGAAGATTGCAGATCCAAATAAGGATTACGTAGTGTGCACAGATGCATGTAAGGAGGGGCTGGGAGGAGTTCTCAGCCAATAGGGATTTGTAATTTGTTATGAGTTCCGAAAGATGAAAGAGCATGAAAGGAATTATGCCACTCACGATTTGGAGCTGGCAGCAATTGTCCACACCTTGAGGAAATGGAGACATTACCTCATGGGAAGGAGATTTGAATTAAGAACAGACCACAATGGTTTGAAGTATTTATTTGATCAGCCAACTTTAAATGTGAGACAAACCAGATGGTTGGAGTTCCTGTGCGAATATGACTTTGGTATCAAGCATATCAAAGGGAAAGAAAATAAGGTGGATGATGCACTCAGCAGAAAAGTGCATGAATTACATGCTACATCCATTAGCATGTACCAGACTGAGATGAAAGACAGAATTTTGGAAGCTGCAAATGTTGATTTGCAGTACAAAAATCTTGTAGCAAAGCTATAGCAGCGTGAGAAACCACAGACCAAGGAAAGTTACACCTTTGGAACTAATGGTTTACTTCTGTATAAAAACAGAGTGTATGTACCCAATGTCCAGGAATTGAAGTTGGCAATTCTAAAGGAGATGTATAACCTGGCTTATGCTGGACATCCTGGATATCAGAAGACTATGGCAGTAATCAAAAGCCATTATTTTTGGCCGAGTCTAAAGAAATAAATCATTGAATACATCGCAAGATGCATGGAGTTCCAAAAGTTTAAGGCTGAGCATAGGCACCCAGCAGGGTTGCTGCAGCCTTTACCTATTCCTGAATGGAAATGGGACGTGGTAAAAATGGTTTTTATCACAGGATTTCCCAGAACAAGCAAGCAGCATGATTCGATCATGGTGGTGGTGGACAAGATTACTAAATCTGCCCATTTTATTCCACTGAAAACCACCCATAGAGCAGCAGATGTTGCTGATATTTTCCTAAAGGAAGTTGCACGCTTGCACGAAATTCCTAAGACAATTGTGTTTGACAGAGACCTGAAATTCACTTTGAATTTCTGGAAAGGACTGTTCAAAGGATTCAGAATGAATCTGAACTTTAGCACATCATCCCGAGTCTGATGGATAGACAGAGAGAGTAAACAGAGTAATAGAAGACATGCTGAGAATGTATGTGATGGATAAACCATCAAGGTGGGAAGACTACCTGCATTTGGTAGAATTCGCCTACAATAATGGGTATCATGTGTCATTAAAGATGATCCCTTTCGAAGCGCTTTATGGAAGAAAGTGAAACACTCCAGTGAGCTGGGATAATCCAGCTGATAGAGTAGTAGTTGGGCCTGAACTACTCAAAGAGTTGGAAGATTAAATGATAAAAATTAAACATAATCTAAAAGATGCCCAGGACAGGCAAAAAAGTTACGCTGATAGTAACAGAACCCGTAGAGAATTCAAAGTGGGTGACCATGTTTTCCTGAAAGTGAAAACTAACAGGAGTTCCCTCAAGCTGGGAAGTTGCGCCAAGTTGGCAACAAGATTTTGTGGGCCATTTGAGATCTTGGAAAGGATTGGGCCAGTTGCATACATGCTTGCATTACCTGCATCTATGACTATACATAATGTGTTTCATGTTTCACTGCTTAAGAAATATGTACCTGATGCTAATCATGTTATCAATTGGAATGTGATTTAGGTGGAACCAGAAGGTGTCCTGCAAGTGCATCATGTGCGCATATTGGACAGGAAAAGCAAATAGCTCCAGAATCGATCTATAGAGCTTGTAAAGGTCTAGTGGACCTGGTACAGTCCTGAGGACACGACATGGGAGCATGCAGAGGTTATACGGGTAGAGTACCCGCATCTTTTTAAAATTTTTGAAAGGCTTGCAGATGCTGTGTAAAGTTGCACTGAGGACAGTGCAAAAATAAGGGGAGGGGGATTGTAGTGTCCCCAAGGTCGAGCTCCGTTGTAAACCATGTTTTGAAAGGAATTGTAATTATGTTTTATAGGCTGGTGAGCCAATTTATTATAAGCTGGAGGCTTATGTGTTTGTTAGGCTAGGGAGCCTAAGTGTTGAAGGCCAGGAGCTTGCTGTTGTATATGTAATCATCCAAAACAATTAATAAATATAAACACCACCATGTGCAGACCGACCATGATGAATGAGTGAAGGGGGACTGAGCATCCACATAGTGGGCAAGGAATTAGAGGCTGAAGGTGGGAAAAGGGGCTAAGTGTTGAGCCTAGGAGCTAAGCCTAGGGGGCCTTAAGCCTTGGGAATAATATTTTAATATTATTTCAAAAAGATATGTGCATTATATACTTTAACCTAAGTCCTTTTGGAAGGACATGTGATTTTTCAAATGGTGGGAGGCACGCACGCTGAAGGAATGCATGTAGTCGCATGGGTGACAAGTGTCAACCCTGACGCATGCAATAAAAGGCCGAGATGAGCCATGTTGGGGGTTCCTCCTCGATGGGACTCACGGACTGCCAGAATGGAAGGGGTCTGACTCCTGTAGAGAAAATCTTGTACATCCTCTGAACCAAAAAGGCATGTATCTGTGTTTGTTCTGGGATAGCCGGTACATCCCCGGTCTAAACCGTCTAAACCTGCGTTGACCCTTGCATGGATTGTTTATCATGCATCCACGACAACCAGAGCATGAGTCTATTCTATGCTGGAAGATTGGGAAATAGGGGGGACTAGCCATTGTTGAACGGGTTTGGAAGCCCGTGTCTGTTTTCCTCGAGAGTTGTTGTGACCACACATTGCTGAGGGGGAAAAATCTTGTGTATGTCTCTACAAATCCATGTACACCCTCTGTTCTAAGAGCCGATAAGACTATGTTCAGTTGCTGAAAATCCTAATTCATCCTCCCGTTCTGCACCAGAGAGTCTATGTAATTCCCTACGGAAATTGCTTCTCATGCAATTCTGAAAATCAACACCATGAGACCTTGCCGCCATTGCTGAGCTTGTTTGAAAAGTTTGAGTCTGTATTCCCGTTTGACTATAGTGGTCATGCAGAGATGGATAGCGCGTGAATTGTTGTCCAGTGAAGGTGGTAATTGAGCCTGTGTGTGATCTCTCTCTAGGTGAGGGTGGTGGATGTTGTTGGAAGAGATTTCTTCTAGAGAGTGTCCAACACCAGCTTCAGGCTTTGAGACTTCCTGATCCAACCTGTTGCCAAGACCCAGAGAGGGAGGTTAGCACCGATGGACTGTGCTTGTGAAGGTGTATACTCCCGGGTGGAACAGGCATGTGGGGAATGAGAGTCTAGTAGTAGTGGGCGTAAGATGGCATCCTGGGAATAATCTTTCCAGATTCTAAGTGTTGTTTTCCCTGTAACCTCAGCCTAGCTAGGATTCCTTGCCTTGCGGTGGAGCTTAGTCCTAGCTCGGGGGTGATCCACTGCTGAGCTGATGAGTAGTGTGGTCTAAGGCTGGGAGGTTTGTGGAAGGCATGCACTTGGTTAGTGGAATCTACCATTGATAAAGATAAGTATCAGATGATGTTTTAAATATGTTTTGTGTCTCTGTGTATTATAATGATCACCCATTATGCTGTGCATTTGGATTAATGTATTTTCCATGGATTATTTATGTTAAAATGATTCTTATGCTTACTCTGAGCTTAAATGTATTACATGGATTAAATGCGCGTGATTAATTATGAATGAGAATGTGTTATTCCACGTAGTAACACCTATACGGTAGCCAAGGTGCGCTACAATTATTCTCGGTTATCTACCAAGTAGTGTTATAGTAACCCTGGGTAGCTGAGTGAAAGGGGTGTTATAGACAGGTGTGGCAATTTCAACTTTATGCAACTATATGCAACTATGTTGGTACTATATTGCAACTTATGCAACTATATGCAACTTATGCAACTATATGCAACTTATGCAACTATATTGCAACTACATGCAACTATATTGCAACAATTTCGTATGCAACTATATGCAAATATGGAACTATGCAACTTATGCAACTTATGCAACTATATTGCAACTTATGCAGCTTTACGCAACTTTATTGCAACTTATGAAACTATATTGCAACTATATGGAACTATCTTGCAACTATAGTGCAACAATTTCGTATGCAACTATATGCAACTTATGCAAATATGCAACTATATGCAACTATGCAACTTATGCAACTATATCGCAACTTATGCAACTTTACGCAACTTTATTGCAACTTATGCAACTATATTGCAACTTATGCAACTATATGCAACTATATGCAACTTATGCAACTATATTACAACTTATGCAACTTATGCAACTATATGCAACTATATTGCAACTATAGGGAACTAGGTGTGGCAATTTTAATTTTATGCAACTATATGACGGATCGGTGTGGAAATTTCAACTTTATGCAACTATATGCAATTGTGTTGGTACCAAAAATGTATATTGGCATGATAACTTATCTTCTTGTTTAACGAGTGTAGGTACCACCAAATAGGTATATGTCGGAACTATATTCCTCGAGTGATGATCAAGATATAGTAAGAGAGGTTGAAAGTGAGACGTGTTGTACTAGATCTACTGGTTCTAGATCAATGAGGTTGGAAAAGGTAAGGAAAATATTTCATACCCGCATGCAATTTTTTATTTCAAATGGAGGGTCGTGTAATTATGATGCTGAGAGCATAGGTGACATTGAGTTTCCCTTGAGGTATAAACATCTAGTGCAACGATGGGCACCTAAGGAGCTACCTGAAGTGGACACATATTTCTTCATCGGTGGGAGGATGTATCGCATTGCTCCTTCGTCCTTACATGGATTGGGGTTATTTTCCATGGATGGCATAAATGTCGGCTATGTAACTGTAACTGAATTGATGGAGTATGTCGAACCATTATACAAATACAATCATTGGTTGATGTTGGTCCGATATACGCAAAGTATGTGGAGATACGGAGTTGCCGCAAATTATATACAACTACTAGATAACAATCAAAATAAAGGGTCAACTATGTATATTGATGGAAGGCCAAAAGCTACTTGAAACATTGCGGGCTTTATAAATAGTACATGACCAGTGGAAACAACTAAGAAACTGAATTGCATATTTGAGGCACGCGAAGGAAATCATATATTTGTATGTGCAAAAAAATCAATAGTTCCAGGTGAAGAGTTGTTGATCGATTACAACTTAAATCGAATAGATGGAGAGGGTAACCGTGGAAAGGCACCCGAAGTGCCTCACTAGGTAAATGTTAAATACAATAAAAAATTATGACTACAACAACTAAATTTCATAAATTTCATTATTTTTTTTTTTTTGTTATTACTGCAATATTTCATTTTCTTAATGTTACAAGTGAATTTCCTAACTTTTATTGATTGATTTATTGTGTCAACATCTTTCCAGGGTGATCGTGGTAGAAAATCACCTGATACATCTCTCCAGGGTGACCGTGACAAGGTACCCGCAGTGCCTCACTAGGTAAATGTTAAATACAGTAAAACATTATGACTACAACAACTAAATTTCATTATTTATTTTTTTCTGTTTTTACTGCAATATTTCATTTTCTTAATGTTACAGGTGAATTTCCTAACTTTTATTGATTGATTTATTGTGTCACCATCTATCCAGAGTACTAACCATGGTAGAAAATCACCCGATACATATCTCTAGGGTGACTATGGCAAGGCACCTGTAGTGCCTCACCAGGTAAATGTTAAATACAGTAAAAAATTATGACTACAACAACTAAATTTAATAAATTTCTTTATTATTTTTTTCTGTTATTACTGCAACATTTCATTTTCTTAATGTTACAGGTGAATTTCCTATCTTTTATTGATTGATTTATTGTGTCAACATCTGTCCAAGGTGACCGTGGTAGAAAATCACCCAATACATCTCTCTAGGGTGACCGTGCCAAGGCACCCGCAGTGCCTCACCAGGTAAATGTTAAATACAGTAACAACTTATGACTACAACAATTAAATTTCTGAAATTTCATTATGTTTTTTCTGATATTACTCCAACATTTTATTTTTTAAATGTTACATGTGAATTTCATAACTTTTGTTGATTGATTTATTGTGTCAACTTATGTCCAGGGTGAACGTGTCCAAGTTTCACTCGTTACATCTCTCTAGGGTGACCGTGGAAAGGCACCCGCAGTGACTCACCAAGTAAATGTTAAATAAAGTAACAACTTATGACTACAACAACTAAATTTATGAAATTTCATTATTTTTTTTTTCTGATATTACTCCAATATTTCATTTTTTAAATTTTACAGGTGAATATCATAACTTTTGTTGATTGATTTATTGTGTCAACTTCTATCCAGGGTGAATGTGTCCGAGTTTCACCCATTACATCTCTCCAGGGTGACTGTGTAAAGGCACTCGCAGTGCCTCACCAGGTAAATGTTAAATACAGTAACAACTTATGACTATAACAATTGAATTTCTGAAATTTTGTTATTGTTTTTCTGATATTACTGCAATATTTCATTTTTTTAATGTTAGAGGTGAATTTCATAAATTTTGTTGATTGATTTATTGTGTAAACATCGGTCCAGGCTCCCACAAAGGATATTGATGAGGATGAAATATATTATTCGACAAACCCAATGACAACTGTAACGAAGGCCTTGAAGAAGGCTAACATGGAACATCTAGGTTTGATTAGCAAAAGACCCCTGACACAGGAGGACATGGAAAGAATTTTAGAGCTACAAACTACAATAACTAATTATGGGGTAAGTGGCATATTTACATACTTTTATTAGCTATGACAATTTCATATCCATTTTTTAGTTTTATATTTTGTATATGATCTGATAAAGAAAATTTTTCTGTTTGTAGGAGTTTTTAAACCCCATTCGTGGGGAACCTGTAGATCCTGCAACTGCTATAGGTAGCAGTGAGGGTCCAATGAAAAAAAAAGGTCGACATAGCAAAGTGAAAGTGAGTCTTTTTAGCCTCATGAGGTTCTGCTTGAATCCATTAATGAGCGAGGTGATTTTGACCAGCATGACATGGCAAAGCATGATGAGTCGGAGCCTAGGACTCCACATGATGACTCCGGAGAAGAACATAGTGTAGGTGCACATGATACTATTATGCATGGAGTAGAATGAATTAAAAGGACCGGATCACTAGATGTCACCTTTCTGGTGGATGATGCATGTGTTCTGATAAAGATTCAAAAGATTTCAGGTAATTGTCCCATTAATTGATTAATTTTTTCAATGAAATTGAAATGGATTACAACTTGAGATTATTAATTGATTAATGGGTAACACGTTATTTTTCTATAGAAACTTACATGATAAAGCATTGGAGTTGTTTGGCCCCACCATTCACACATGGTGGAATGGCCAAGATAGCAAAAAGAAAGATGATTTAATAGATCACATAGCGAACTTGTTAGGCAACACTTTCAACAAGAAAGTGGTTACAAGGTTAGCCGACGATAATTTAAAATACACCAAGGCTCAATATAGGGATAAATTACAAATAGACCTAAAGCATGAGCTCCCTCCCATGGTTTCTGAGAAAGAGTGGAAGGAACTAATAGAGGATGCAAAAGAGAACTTGTTTAAAAAGCAAGGACGACAACCACGAGTTGGTCAAGAAAGGTACAACACATGTCATATTATCAGTGAAATATGAGCATTTATGTTTTTCTTTCCTGTTTTAAGTAACAATTCCGATATCCATTTTTTTTCAAAAATTCCACATGTAGGCTACGAGACACATCCAAAGCAACAAAGGCCAGAGTTGAAAAACATGGCCAGCATAAACTAGGCCAGGGTGGCTACGAAAAACTCAAAGCTAGAATAATAAGATTTAAATGATTAACTGTGGTTAATATTTATTTAATAGTAGTGAACAAATATATGTTTTTCTTATTGGTATTTTTAATGGTGTTATGCATTGCAGTTAAATATGTTTGACACTGCTGCCACCGAGGAGGACCTGAAGCTTGATTACAAGCATGGTTTTAAAAGTGTCATTGAATATAGAAAAATCTTGGGCCAGACTCCTATCTCCCCAACCACGCAGGTAAATCAAATGAATAAGGAAACCACAATAGCATGCTTGTAAAGTATTTTCATATTTTATTATATCACCCTTAACTAAGTATTTATGTTTTTTTTAAAGCAACAGTGCTACCGCAGTAGTGAATCAAGTGGTATTCAGAAAACACTGCGTCATACAATTAGGGTCCACATGTCCATTGATAATGTAGAGCAGAGTACCCATTCCGATATGTATGCTTCAGAATTAGAAATATTTACTGTGATTGTAGATATTTATTTCTTGACTTATACTTATATATTATCTTCTTAAAATTGAAGAGCATGTAGATCAGGAGGGTGAAATGTGAGAGCAACCAAGTGGACAGGAAATTAACCCACCAGCTGTCCCATCTATAGAGACAGGTAAAGAGCAATACTGTAATGTTAATTAAAACAATGAATTAGTTATTTCAATTATATTTCAACATATCGATATGATCATTTTTGTTGTTCCGGTTCACATCCTTAAACAGATGCCAGCTAACCCTTCTCAGCAATGTACCAGAAGTATGATACCTGAGCACACACAAACAATAGAAGGATAGGGCACACAAAATACAATGTCCTTGGATGATGATGATATCCCAATTGTCAGTTTTATGAATGTAAAAAAACGTAAATCAAAGAAAAATTAGATGTATAAATTCATGACATGTTTTCAGATCTTTATCGATGTTTATATGTTCATATATTTTGATGACTATCCTAGTTATGCATTAATGTATATATGTTTTCTATATAGAGAAAATTGTTTCTTGGGTATGGGAAATTGAGAGCGATGTGAGGGGGGGGATGGGCCATATGAGCTTCCACCTTCACGTGGTTGGCCCTGTTTAGTAGAGAATAACCTATTCTTAAAACAAAGAGAAGCTCATTAAGGTATGCGACAACTTAATTTTTTTCTAGAGTATTTTACATAACTAAATGCATGCTTATTTTCTTATTATAAATTATTTACTCATATAAAAAAAAATTCTTTTATGATTCATGAAGGTCTTGGTGATCGAAATTCATCTCGTTGACAACTCTTATCAAGTTGTATGGGCTAATGGATCTGGTGAAAGAAAAATGAAAAGGTAAGGGTTTTGACGTGTTTTAAAAAGTAGGCATTATACTAGTAAAAGTTCACAATCCTCATGAATATGTAGATATTGATATATATGCCAAGTTCCATGTGGTGTTTTGGTTTACTTGTAGATATTTTAAGTATAATTTTGGTTTACTTGTAGTTTTTTTATACAGAAGTATAACTATTTTAGAGAACCCCCATATACAAAGTCTTTATCCATATCCTCATTGTGGAAAATAAATTAGAAAAGATCCCTCACTTCATTCATTTCCATAATCCTAACCTTATTGCTATCCCTAATCCAAATACTAGTTCCTATTAAACAATGCATGAAGATAGTCCCAATAATGTAGACCCCTCCTCTCATCCCATATGTTAGTGAAAGTATTATAAGGCTCCAAAGGACACTACTAAAAAATGCTTATTCTTATAATAATAATTCACATCCAAATCCTTGTACATAGATGAGAAATCCCTTGATGATCCTAGGGTACACCAATATTTGGACACTTCTC
>ML778352.1:839330-858954 GCA_009831015.1 Picea engelmannii
GCAAATGCAGCCACACTTTGTCGCCAACTTGGAAGTTGTGTGGCACCCGATGTTGATCATGTCGTTGCTTGTACTTAGCATTGGCTCTGTCCAAGATGTCATGAACCTGTTGGCGGATGTGTTGAATGTGCTCAATGAATTTTTTTGCCTTATCCGCCTTAGACTGGACATGAGCTGAATATTCCTGAGTAGCCACAAATGGCATGGCTATGTCAATGGGACATAGTGGCTGGAATCCCAAGCCCACTTTAAAGGGGTTGTGGCTAGTTGAGCTATGGAGAGCCCGGTTGTAGCTGTGTTGTACATAGGGGAGGCTCTCATCCCATGTGCATGGATTCTTTGAATTGTACATGCGCTGAATGTGTACGATCATCCAGTTGATGACCTCTGTTTGGCCATCAGTTTGCAGATGGAAAGCTGTGGACTTGGTGAGCTAGGTGTCCAAAATCGACCAGAGGCTGAACCAAAATGTACTGAGGAACCTACTGTCTTGATTTGAGATGATAGACTGTGGGATCCCAAAGTGTACCCACACTCATTCAAAGAAGAGTTTAGCAGTGGCTTCTGCTGTGATATTCTTCTTATAGGCCATCATAATGGACATCTTCGAGAATCGGTTGATGACCACAAAAATAAAGTCATTGCCATGCTTAGTAGAAGGAAGGACTGACATGTAATCCATAGAGATGGATTCCCAAGGTCGACTCAGGGTAGGAAGTGGAGTATAGAGGCCTTGCTTCTTAATGGTCGGTTTGGCAATGGCACAAGCAGTGTAGGACTTGATGTACTTCCCGACATCTTGTCGAAGGTTCGGCCAATAGAAATACTTTTGCAGTACTGCCATGGTTTTCTCGACTCTGAAATGCCTAGCGAATCGACTGTAGTGCGCCTCCCAAATCATCTTGGCACGCTCTCTTAAAGGAACACAAAGGTGTCCCAAGTGACAAAGCAGGGCATCTTGGAGGTGAAAATTGGGAACTTTCTTACCCTCCAAGAGTGTATTGTATGTGTGGCCGAATTCTGGATCACTTGTGTAGAGAAGCGGCCAATCGGAAGTCTCGTTCCCACAAGAGTTGAGCACAATGGTTAGCGCCATGATGGGTGGTCGATTGAGGCAGTCTGCAACATTATTGGTGATGCCTTTTTTGTACTTAATGTTCAAATGAAACTGTTGCAGGTATGTGGACCACTTCTGATGGCGATTGTTCTGCAACTTCCCTTGTGTCTGTATGAACTACATGGGTCGGTGGTCTGTGTGGATGACCGTTTCCTTTCCCAAAATGTAATGCTTCCATTGCCGACAAGCCTGCATAATGAAATACATTTATTTTTCATAAGTGGGATACTTCTGCACTGTGTCAGAAAGTGTCTCACTGTGATATGCCACTGGATGCCCATGTTGAGTAAGGACTGCCCCAATAGCATAGTCAGAGGCATTTGTCTCAATCTCAAATGGTTGTTTCAAGTCTGGTAATGTGAGCACTGGTACAGAGTAGAGGCGATGTTTCAACTCCCCGAACGCCTTCTGTTGAGATTCAGACCAAAAGAATTTTGCTTTAGCTCCTCCCTTGGTGACTTGACTCAAGGTCCAAGTGATATGAGAGAATCCCAGCACAAACCTGCGGTAGAAATTGGCAAGACCTAAAAAGATACGCAGCTTTGTTAGGGTGGCTGGGGCTGGCCAATCCCGAATGACTTGGATCTTTGATGGATCCACATGCACCCCCCGCTCATCAATAATGTATCCCAGATATTGAACCTAGGTTATGCCAAAAGTGCATTTCTCCAAATTGGCACACAACTTGTGTTGCCGTGGTGTTTGGAGGACCTGTCGGATATGGTGGAGGTGCTCTTCCCAAGTCTGGCTGAAGATTAGAATGTCATCCAAGTACACAACTACAAATGAGTTGGTGAATGGCCGCAGGATGTCTTCCATTAGCCTCATGAAGGTTGCAGGGGCATTTGTCAACCTGAAAGGCTGACCAGCCATCCGAAAAGGCCCTCCTTGGATTTGAATGCAATCTTCCACACATCAGAGGGTTTGATTGGTACCTGGTGATACCCAGACTTCAAGTCAATCTTGCTAAAATATTTTTCCCCCTTGAGTTGCTCCAGAAGGTCATCAATCCGTGGGATCGGGTACCTATTCCTAACAGTGATCTTGTTCAATGCCTGATAGTCAATGCAGAGTCTCCAAGTCCCATCCTTCTTCTGCACCAATACGATCGAGCTCCCACAGGGCGATGAACTCAGATGGATGTGACCTTTCTGCAACAGCTCCTGAATCTGCCTCTTGATTTCGTCATTCTCCAGGACAGAGCTCCAGTAGATGGGTCCATTGGGCAGCGATGCACCTGGGGTCAAATTGATGGGGTGATTGACTTGGCAGTGTAGAATCACCCCTGCGGTGGAGGTAAAGATGTCCTCGTACTCCTCCACGACCTTATCCATCTGTTGTTTTCATGTAGTGGGGCCTTGTCCGGAGGTCATGGCCACAGTCTTTTTCTTTCCCTGAGGGCGGATCATCAGGAAAACAAATTTCCTGGTTTTGGAAATGATCTTACTGCATTGTTTTGCAGTAACCAAAGAGATGGTGGTAGGCAGTGCTATCTCCTGTATCCTGTACAACTTATTGCCCAAAGTGATAATAACAACACGAGGCCTGGACTCATACATAGCATGTCACTTCCACAAGTACGGTTGACCTAATAATACATCAGAAACATCAAGAGGATCAATGTCACATAATACCTCATCCATGAAGGGCCTGATGTTGTAGGGAAGGTGACATTGTCAACTGACGCAGAGGTCCCATCCTTGGTGAAACCACCCGATGGTGTATGGTTGTGGGTGTGTTGTGGTCGACAAGCCCAACCGCTTCATGACCTCTACTGAGATGAGGTTCTTCTAGATCCCGCTGTCGACAATGAACTGCAACAGGGAACCCTTTACCCACATCTTGGAATGGAAGAGACGCTCTGCCTCCTCTGGATCTTCTGGTTCCTCCTTCTGGATCCTTGTGGTGGAAATAGTGGCGTTGGGCTCCGCATCGATAATATGCTTCCCCCTGTCATTCCCCTTGTTAGGTTCTGATTCAGAGTTGGAGCATGCATCTGATTTAGAAGCCTTCAACTCGGCTACCAGTGACTGCTTGACCCGACACTCACTTGTGTTGTGAGTGGAGTTCTTATGGAACTCACACCACTTCCCCGTGTCCTTTTTTGGCTTCGTGGTGTTGTTCTTTTCTTGTGGCTTTGGTGGGTTGCCTTGGGATACCCTGCCTTGGCTTTGTCCTTTGTTTTGCAGTTTGGGAATACCTTTCCCATGCTTCTGATTTGCAGACCCAAAGTCTCGCTTCTTCTGTTTGAACTTCTGCTCAATCTTGGCAGTGTATCGGTATGCCACACCAAGTGAGGAGATGTCGAGGAACTCCATTTACTCCTGAATGTATCTGTGTAGACAACTGCAGTACTTTAACACCAAATGTTTCTATGAATCTTTGATACCCAACTTTGTGCGTAGGGTATGAAACAGATTCATCATCTCATGCACATCTTGGTCCCTTTGCTGCCACAATGTAGTCCATTGTATGTATTTGTCCTCATAGCTCCCCACGGGATAATATTGTTCCTTGATGGTGTCTCGGAAAGAATTCTAAGAGGGTGCAGTCAAGAAAAAAGAGGGTTCTTCCTCTCCCTCTTACTCCGAGTAGGTTTCCCACCAGTCCTTGACATGGGGGGTGGCTTTGAGGAGTGCGAAAATAATCTTTTCTCGGTCAGAAAAGTCATGAACCGAGAAATATCCTTCTAATAGATTCAACCATCTATCTACGGCATCTGCATATATTTGGCCATCAAATATGGGAATTTCAAAGTTTACTTGTAGATTAAAAGGAGTGGCACCTCCAGAGTGGCTACTGGATGTCGATGCATCGCTAGTCGGAATCCTTTGAAGAATCTGGGCAAAGTTGTCCATCATCGCGTTCCTTTGTTTCTCGAGGGCCTCCTCGAGCAACATTTTGATAGGATCTCCTACTCCATCATCTTTCTTTTCTTCCCCCATGGGCGGTCATCGTGGTTTGCGAGGCTGATCTTGCAAAGGTTCAACCAGATCGATCCCCAACTCCTTATACCCCCGATCTCGTTGGGGACATGCAAAGAAGGATCGAGAATGAGTAGACTGCTCTGATACCACTGATCCAGATTTATGTAGGAACACAATTAAATACATAAATACACATAAAGACAGAGATGCAGCGGAAATAAGACTTCATTTCATTAATAACAAATGACTGAAATATGCTTACAGACAGAATGGAAATAAACTAGCTAGGGCGCTGGTAGCTTATCTCTGAGAAGAGATGTGGCCGCTACTCGCTTCCGTGAGAAGATGATTATAATGAGGCTCTGAAGGCCCTTTTACAATAAACGGGAATGCCAAAAGTCCTAGACATCTAAAAACCTAACCCTGGGAGATGAAGCGCCAAAAGTCATGTCGGCCCCGTTTGGGTAAGTTGGTACATCAACTTCCCGGGGTCGTAACTTTTGCATACGATCTTTGTTTTAGGCGTATGATATCCCATTGGAAAGATCTATCCGAGGAATACAACATTTGCACAAAATTTCATGATGAAAATTTGAGACCTCAACATACCCCAAAAAATGTCGTTTAGGGCCTCAAAACGGCTCCAGAAGTTCAGGACCCGAAAAACTACTAAAAATAATAAACTATGCGAAAACTAAAACAATGAAAGAAGCAATGGTGGGGGTCCAAGTGGAATAGGTGGGTGGCCACCAATATCCACCTGGATCAAGATTATTAATAAAAATTATCATTAATGATTCTCTAAAAGGTCATTGGGGGAAGTGAATTGGTGAGGGAGTAAATCGATTTCTTTTTGGGCAATTTGTTGTCATTTTATTTTTTTATGTTGAGTTGAGTTGGATTTTTTTCCTAAATAAATTTATGTTCTTTTGGGTTTGCTTATCACCTACTAATGAATATAAATGAACTTTTTTAGAATTCATACAAAGTGTTTGATGGAAGTTTTGCATTACCGTATGGTATTATAGCCCGGGAAAGAAATAGAGCAATTGAACTGGGAAACAAATTTTTAATTATCATGAACACTTATTTTATTTAATTTATTTACTTGATATTTGAACACCTATGTCTCTTGTTTTTTTATGTGCTCTTCTTTATATGTTTTTTATATGATCGGTCTTTCTAGTTCCTTGAATACAACTGCATAAACTGCACATAAAGTGCAGTATTGAAGAGTTAGTTTCTTATCAAAACTTCATTGTTGAAAGACACACTTTTAGACATCACTTTTTTTTAAGGGTAATATATAGACCCAAAACATAAAAATAAATAAATAAATAAATAAAAGAGACTGGTAAAAATGAATTCAAATCCAACCCTTGTATGAACATAATAAAAAAATTTGGCACCCACAAAAATGATTTATATATTTGATCTCCTTCCTTTTTAATTTGTACGTGTGCTCTTTCATATTTTTTATTGGGAGAAGGTAGTCCGTGACAAAATCATTTGTATATTTTCTCTTTCATCTTTTTTGTTTAGATAAGGTAGTAGGTGACAAGATCCTAATTTAGATTGAAAAGATAAAATCATAATAGAAATTGAAATAATTACTGAAACACATATCTCATTACTAAGAACTTGCATACTTTATTAACTTGAAGAACCTACTAATAAAGTACATGTGACTTTGGAAAATTAGTCATTAATATAGAAGCATCCACAATTGATTGACATTGAGGGAAATGAGTGCTTGAATGAGAGGAGCATGTTAAGCCTCTAACCATGATCACTAAGATGGGTCTCTGGCCTATACATTTTTTCAACATGGATCTTGTGAGGAAATAAAGTTTGTTCTATGTGCTAGAATGGGTCTCTATTAAAATTTGGGCTAAAGGTTTCTCTTCAAAATCATTGTGTATGAAAAATTGATAATGCATTTTGTGCTTCATTTAAATGTGCCAAATCATGCACTCTATTTTCTTTTTTTACTGGTGCGGACAAAACACTCTATTTTTTTTTTATATAGCACTTAGATATGAAAGTTAATACAACCACAAATGGATTTTTGGAAGGGATAAAACCTCTCATCATATGTATATATAAAGGGTCCACACAGGCTAAAATATACAATTTCCTCATGCAAGACATGAATGAATCAATAATTCCATGCAATGTATAAGCTCCCAATCATCTACTCAATTAGAGACAACCGTTGTAGGTGGAAGTAAAATAGATGGGAGAGGATATAAGGTTGTAACTAAAGGACCACGACTCCCAACATTATATAGTGTTGTGGAAAGTTAGTAAATCAAATCAATAACCCCATTCACATGGAAAACAATGCTAGTTTTGCATATTGATGTCTTGGGTTTGTGGAATAAACCAAAGATTGATTGGAAATACACACAAAATGCGACATTGATCTAGTCAAGGATAGATTAGTGTTGTGGAATGTATATTGATGTCCAGGTGCTTATAAAGAGTATGCACAATGGAATAGCAGTGGAATAATCCTTATGATAAACTTCACAATGATATAATTAAGGTAATTATAAAATAAAACCCCCAACATATAATACACTAACCATTTACCATGTAGTATAAGTTTCAATCACATATTGATGATATTTAATGCACAAAGGTTTACTTTAGAACCCAAACATGAAAAACCAGATGCAATGGGGATTTATTATTTTTTGAAAATTAATTACAAAAAGTGAGTTATGCATGCTAAAAAATAATCTAGGTGGATATTGGTGGCCACCCACCTATTCTAATTGACTCAAAATAATCTTCTGACAATTTACTATTTTTAGAAGTTTTTCAATTCCTAAACTTCTCAGGCCATTTTAAGGGCCTAAAAGAATTTTTTTCCCGATAGAGAACCTAAATGATAGTCAAAGGATATGATTGACCCCAAAAAATAATCTCCTCTATGATACCTTTCCAACGAGCTATCGTGCGCCCTGAACGAAGATCGTATGCCAAAGTTACACCCCCGGGAAGTTGATAAACCAAACTACCCAAAACGGGGTCCACAAAATGGTTGGATTTTCATCCTCTAGGATTAAGGTTTTAGATTTTCTTTATGTTAAAAATTTATATGGAGCCTCATTGTAATAATCATCTTCTTGTGAATGTGAGTAGCCATCACATCTCTTCTCAGAGATAGGTTGTCACCATTCTAGCGAGTCTTTCACTCTGTATTTTTACAGTCTTGTACATTTCACTTATTAATAGAAATTGTGTATTACTATATCTCTGTGTTTATGGTTATATTTATGATAATCTCTATTATATTATTGGCCCTCTTGCAATATCTCTGTATATTTCTGTGTTATATCTATGCTTTTGTTTCGTGTTGGAAATAATCTATATCAAAAAGTCTCATGCATTATTACTCACTAGAAAAACAATTACAGATCGTCATTGTAACATCCCCACTATAATCTCCAGTTTAATTAATGATTAATGTAGATATGATGTATGTCTGTGGCCAAGCGATGTATATGCAAATTGTATTTCTGAATTTTAATAATAAATCGTTATGCTAAGGGATATGGAAAGAGATGGGGGATGATTAATCCACAAGAGAGAGGAATGTCTAGGAGTGCCTAAGAGGGGTCTAAGGGGGAATTACCTATATTTATTCATTAAACCGACATTCCTAAAAAAATTTAGCATTAAGTATTAAGCTTCTAATTTTCCCTTGATTATAGAAGAACCCAATCATTGAATTCATATAAGAGGGCGGGTGTGAAGAGTCATATCCCATAGTTATTGGAAGCATGGGATTGAGCTAGTACAATCATCTTGGGGAAGAGCGTAATTCGAGAA
This sequence comes from Picea engelmannii, assembly GCA_009831015.1. Lineage (NCBI taxonomy): Eukaryota > Viridiplantae > Streptophyta > Pinopsida > Pinales > Pinaceae > Picea > Picea engelmannii. Next base: position 847,215 of record ML778352.1, read on the forward strand.
AGTGATCCAAATAGAGGAAATTTGTATGGGTGGTTACAATAGTTTTAGACATGTCATGGTTTTGTATAACAACAAGTAGAGAAAATGAAAGTAGAGCATGGGAATTGAAGGAACCTGAAGGGTGAATTATGGAGCGTATTTGGAGAAGATTGAAGAGCCAGGTTGTGAGTGTTGAAGAGAGAACTTATGTGTGACTCTTGATGCTTGGAAAAATTCCTAGTAGCCAAGGTGGATAACTTTTCTCATTGTTGGAACATACCTATTTTGGGAGTCAAGTCTATTTTGAGTGTAGGACTATTTTTGCAGAGAAAGATCTATTTTTCAAGCACGCGCCATAGGTGGCGAAAAAGTAGTAGGAAGAAAAAGAAGAAAAAATAGCATGCGGAAAAAGAAGGAAAAACAACATGCAGAAGGAGTAAAAACAATGTGGTGCGCATGAAAAAAAACCTAACCATGTAAGAATGAGGGTTTTGGAAATGAATGTAATGGCTATAAGCCAGTAGAATAGTATAAATAAATACCTAGGATGTCTAGGTGGGGGTTGATCAGTTGTTGTTTATTGGTCAGTTGATTGGTTGAGGAGATATAATGTTGATCTGAATAAGCTAGTTTTGAGGGTTTTGTTAGAAACCTACTGAGATCAGAACCTGGGTTAGCCCAAGCGTCCAACAAATGGTTATGTTGGCAGACACTCGAGGGGTATAGGAAGGAGATAGAGGAACTCAAGGAAACATTAACATCGACAAATCCTCCCAAAGTCACAACCGAAAGAGAACACCAGGAAGCCCTGCAAATAGATATGATCAAAAGAGAAGACAAGGAGGTCCCAGAACTCTCTGAGAAGATCGAGCATATATGGACCAATCTTGAGGAAGAAGAGAAGGTCCAACAACTGGATTAATAGGAAGAGAAGGTCAACACTACAATGCATGATTTGAAACTGTGACAAAAGGCCATGAGAATAATTGGAAGATTGAAAGGGATGCATGAGATGAAGAGCCTACAAATGGAACTCAAAAATGCGTAGAAAAGTAAGAAGGCAAGGAAGGCCCAATTAGAACCACTCCATGAGAAAGCAATGCAAATCATTGTTGAAATGGAGGAGTAAAAGACAATGATGGCACAGGTTCATGCAAAGAGCACAGTCTCTGAAGGAACATATTACATCGCAGATGGTATAGGAGCTCATAGAGAAAGCTTCACAAGAGAAAGCCAAATGGGAGGAACTAGAAGGGAAGCTCCGTGACTTGGAGAAGGTCATGTAGGGAGCGAATACCGCCTGAGTGGCTTAGGATGAGCCACATGTCAATTTTGGGGCCCTGTTGGTGCAAGCCTATTTTGGGAGGAAAGTCTGTTTTGAGCACAGAAATTTTTTTGGAGAGAAAGATATATTTTTGGAGCGCGCACCATAGGTGGTAGAAAAACAACAGGTAGAAAAAGAAGGAAAAACAACACGTAGAAAAAGAAGGAAAAACAACATGAAGAAGGAGGAAAAGCAGTGTGGTGCACATGCAACCAAACATAACCATGTTAGGGTTAGGGTTTTGGACATGAATGTAATGGCTATAAGCTAGTAAAATAGTATGAATAAATACCTAGGAGGTCTAGTTGGGGGTTGATCAGTTGTTGATTATTGGTCAGTTGAATGGTTGAGGAGATATAATATTGATATGAATAATCTAGTTTTGAGGGTTTTGTTGGAAACCTACTAACATCAGAGCCTGGATCAGCCCAAGAGTCCAACACTCATCAAGGTCCCAATTAGACCTATACTTGTTTGGGATTACAATCCTCACCAAAATGTGAGCCTAGTTTCCACTTAAGAGGGAACTTGTTCCTTTACAGGAGAATTTCCTTGAAGCTCTTCTAAACTATTATGCATAAAAAGAAAGAATTAATCTATTTCTACTCTAAAACTACACTATCCTGACTTGGATATAAAAGTAGTTCATAGTATCCATCTAGGAGTAAGAACAATAACATAGAATATGAGAATAAAGATAAACTATCAAACTATAGAAATAATTCATTCAACCTCATAACAATTAAAACAAATAAACATCAGTTTTAACTCAGTGAATAGTTACAAGTACAAATATGTATGCTCACACTTAGTATAGATAAATAACATGAATTAAACATGAGATAAAGATAAATTGTCAAACTATGGAAATAGTTCACATAGGAAAGAAACAATTAAAACAAATACATATCAATAATTCACTTAATAAATAGTTACGAGAATATCATTAATATGCATACTCATATTTTAATTTATCATCGTTCCCATCAAATTCAATCAAGAATGAAATGACATGATAATTTTTTAAATATTATAACAATAGTGTAGAAATAGAGAATGTAAACATTCATTCATTGATAAATATGAAAGAAAGATAATAATGACTTGCAAAATTTGTATTTCATTATCTTTGAATAATAGTACCTAAACCACTGTCTGCAATCCAAACAATCAACTATATTTAAAATTTAAAAAAAAATATGAATGATGAATATTAACTATATTAAAATAAAATTAAAATAAAATTTAAAATTTAATATAATAATTAAAACTAAAATAATTAAAATAAACTTAAAAACTAAACTAAAAAACAAGAAAACTAAACTAAAGGAATTAAAATAAAATTAGAAACTAAACTAGATTAAAACTAAAATGCAACTAAAGTAATAAAATTAAACTAAAACTAAATAAAAACTAAAATCTAATAAAACAAAAACTAAACAATTAAAAATTATTGGACATAGTAGAAGAGAAAATCTTTGTCTATGGTGAGTTCATGGCATCCTTGTTCTCTTGAATTGACAAAATTTATTATCCCTATGATTTACGTATTCCCGAGCTTAACCATATGCCATTAATTCATGGCATTGTTTTGGCGATTTAAAGTGTTGTTTCATTTTGGTGGATTAAGGGTATTGCGTTGCGGATTAGTGTTTCCTATGTGTTGTCATCCGGTAATTCCCTCATGGTCTGATATCTTCTATGCGGTATGGTAACCTCTTCGCAAAGGAATTTCGAGCTAGAAAAACCCTAACTTTTAACCTTTAACAACTTTTTTTTTACTCCTAGGGAAGTCAACCATAGATGAATCTGACAATTCTACATAGTCAAATTGTAACTTTCTCATAGCAGGGATTTCATGAAACCCTGGTTGGAAATAATAATTACACGGTGATCTCTTACTTCTTCACCGATTTGTCAGTCAATCTGTACGTCAGTCTGCAACTATAGTTCATTAGTTTACATTTGTGTTTATGTAAACTTAGTCTTTTTCAGTCGACAAGCAAGGGAGTTATTAAATGGAATCAATCTTAATATTTCTCGAGTCTAGTTAAGTAGGGAAGAGTCAGTGGAATTTATTTTTGTCTTAAATGATAAGTCAGTTAGCTTATGTATTAAGTCTCAGTCATAATCTTTATATGTTTGAGTCTGTAAGTAGTCGATAAGTAGAGAGGTAGAAAGAACAGAGAGAAGCAACAACAATAACTGAAGGTAGTCAAGAAATCTGAGAGCACAAGCTCTGTGTGTATTTTGTAAGTTGCAAAAGTTATTCAGAAGCCATTGGAGCCGAATCTCGTCATAGTTTTATATTATGTAATCGCGCGTTGTGCCGAAGTTTGTAATATATTGAGTTATCTTTGTGTTGATGTATTTATGATTTTTTTCTTTGTTTATGAGTTTATGTGTTAAAGATTAGAACATAGTGAAGAAATTACATTGTTAAGTGTCTATATCATAGTGCACGGTAAATCATACACTCTATGAACTGTCGAGTAAATCCTAAGGTTTCAATGACAAAGAGTTGAACTGCAAGATTGTTTGAAATTGTGCGGCCAAAGTTTGTCCGCCCGCTGTTGATCTGAGATCTAGTATCAAAGTAGGTTGATTAGAGCAAGTTATATTAGAACAATTTTATCAGAGTAGTAACTTTGTCGTAAGATGAAATATGGCTTCTACTTCAAATCTACAACCTCCCACTTTTACAGACAAGAATTATGAGTTATTGTCCTTGACCATGAATGCATTGTTCTAAGGTCAAGATGTATGGAAGATATTTGAAAATGGTTATGTGTCACCAATAGATCAGGCAGCATATAATTCCCTTACACAAGCTGAGAAGGATGCTTTAAAAGATCAAAGGAAAAATGATGGAAGTACAATGTTTTACATACATCAAGCCACGCATGAAAGCATAATCCCAAGATTTGCATCAACAAAGAAATACAAAGAAGCATGGGACATATTACAAACCTTTTATCAAGGTATGGGCAAAGTCAAGACTTCAAAACTACAAATTTTTAGAAGATATTTTAAAACTCTGTCAATGAAATATACAGATCCAATAGATTACTTTTATACCCATGTTATTGGCCTGATAAATCAAATTAAGTCTCATAGAGAAACCATAGAGGATAGAAAAGTTGTTGATAAGGTACTTACGAGTCTTCTTCCTAAATTTGATACCCTTATTGTGACTCTAGAAGATAGAAAATACGTGAGTCAGTTTAGTCTAGATGAACTGCAAACTTCCCTCATTAATCATGAAAACAGATTGAATAGGTCAAATATGACATTAAAGAATGCATTTTCCATTAAGTCATCTATAAGTCATGGAAGAGGAAGGGGGGGAAATAAATCTAGAGGAAGAGGAAGAAGTTTTGTCAGAGGTGGACGCAGTAGTAGTCCTGGAAATACTGGTGGAAGAGAATAAAGTCAAAATAACTATTAGCGAAGTAGTCAGAGAACTGATAAGTCAAGGATTCATTGCCATTACTGTAAAAAGTATGGATATTATGCATATGAATGCAGGAAGAGATAGTATAATCAAAACAATCAAGGTCAATATCAGTCACACTACGCAAACGACCCCTCCACTCTTATGTTTATGGCATGCACTGAAGCAATGCCTGTAGTCTCACTAGTTGAATGCAATGTTGCTTAAGCAAGTCCTTGTGATATATGGTATCTAGATTCAGGCTGTAGTAATCACATGACATGAAACTTAGAATTGTTTTCTAGTTTGGATAAGTCACTCCAAAAAAAAGTTACACTTGGAATAGATATCCAAGTCAATGTCTTAGGCAAAAGGCAATATTAACATTTTAACTAAACAAGGAGAACAAAAAGTTATGCCTCATGTATATTATGTTTCTGGTCTGAAGCATAATCTGATGAGCACGGGACAATTGTTATAAAAAGGAAACAAAATCTACTCGGAAGATAATCATTGTGTGATTATGGACATATATCCAAGAAATCAACTTATTGCAAGAATTCAGATGACAAGCAACATAATGTTTCCACTGACATTGTGTTAGCACTCAAATGCATGCCATTAAAATTTAAATTCCTTCACCAAATTTTGTGCTAGATTTGCAAAATCCTAGGGTCTTTTGTCATTCCCATATCCTCCAGATTCTTTCAACAATTATTGATAAGCTCTTACTGTCGATTTTTCCAAATCCTGTGATCTTTGTCCTGGTATGCATTTTAAACATCAGAGTTCCTATCATGGTATGTCCTAGAAACGCAACTTGTTAATGACAAGCAACATAATGTTTCCACTGACATTGTGTTAGCACTCAAATGCATGCCATTAAAATTTAAATTCCTTCACCAAATTTTCTGCTAGATTTGCAAAATCCTAGGGTCTTTTGTCATTCCCATATCCTCCAGATTCTTTCATCAATTATTGATAAGCTCTTACTGTCGATTTTTCCAAATCCTGTGATCTTTGTCCTGGTATGCATTTTAATTATCAGAGTTCCTATCATGATATGTCCTAGAAACACAACTTGTTAAGTCTTTTATCCTCCTAAGACCTCAATCTATTCAAATGGGCTTACATTTGTATTGATTTCCATAAGCCTAATTATAACAATTATTATGTTTTAAAATCATAACAATTGCTTATCTCCTTTTGAAATCAATGTTTATAATTACTAAAATTCAAAATAAAATGGGATTTGAGCAACATTTTTACATGAAGGTTCTTTTTGGCTTTAGCCATTTTTGTTTCTCGGGATTATTATTTAAGCCAAACATATTGGCCCCACAGACCCAATATCCAATTATCGAAGTCCACAGCTGTCGAGCCAAGCCCCTAACACCAACACACAACACTGTTTAATCAACAACACAAATCCCAGTACCAAGCCAACGAAGAGGAGAGAAAGTCCTGAGCACTATGCATCGATAATATTTATTCATGCTGATGCATCTACACATTTCAAAGTCACTTTTGTTGCTGCATGTCGGATAAATCCTGGACATAAAGAAACATTAAAAATTCCCAACATATTGTATACACAGTTGTTTTTCTCATCAAAAATTTTGCATTATCGGTCCCTCCATATCATAAGCATACAGTCACCCAAAGCCCATGATCAGAGCATCGACAACATATATGTAAAATAAAAAATCAGTGCAAGACACATGGGGGGAGCTCATGAGGCAACATTCCTTTGCTCAACTGGTATATGCCTTGCTCGAAATCTAGTGCGATGGCAGTATTCATGTTGTGACCGGCCCTTTCAAACAATTGTTCGATTTTCAGTGCCTAGGTGTCAAGACTGGTGTCAAACAAACGATGTCCAGGGAATATGCCAAATTAATGGTTTCGACCTGAAGAAATCTCTGGCTGCTGGCAATCTTCATTTCTCAGATTCGGTTTCCAACAGATGATAAGGATGCATGATGCAGACAGAAATGGGATCATGAGCTTTGCAGAATTTGTGGCTCTTAACAAGTATCTTTCAAATGTACAAAATATTTACATTGTCGTGGAAAAGGGGCGAGGATTTTTGACACTTAACGATGTAAGATGCTTTGACAATCTCTAGATATGCTCTTCACCATCCTTCTTTCTATACTCTTTGTGAGAGTTCTGATGAGAGTAAAAAGGGGAGGTTCCGTTTCGTTTCGGTGAATCCCCTGCGAGCCTTCTCGGGAAGTTATTATCGATGCGGGTGGTAGTTATGTATGTCCAGTGATATTAATATCTCTCTGATCGTAGGATTTCGTTGGACATCCACAATATCCTTCTTACTTCAATATCAAAATATTAGTGGGGATGGCCAATGAAGAGAGATTGAGGGCGTGGTTTGAATCAGTGATAGACAACATTTTTACAAGGTACCAATTCACCGAACTCATCAAACTGTCAGCACCAATAAGAAACTACCTAGAATTCTCGATGACAAGAGGAGCATTCACACCGATTTCCAATCAGTCATGAGGAAAGGACTTATTATTTGCAGCAGAAAGTCCAGTTCGCATCAAGGTTTTAAAAACAAAGGGGTATTCTAAGGAAGATATTGCTCTAGTGGGACTGTGGTTTACTTAAAAATTCCAAATCTTATGCATTTCCATCTTGTAGACGTATACACAATTACTCTGTTTTCATTTATCACATTAGAGGAACCAAAGGTCATTTCATGAACATATGTGGCATCAATTAAGAATGGATGGTAGTAGTGATTTGATTAAGTTTTTATGCAAAGGAAATATCAATTTCAGTTCATCTGGCAGTGGATCAAATCATCTTGCCACAATTATGTAAAGATTATAATTCTTTTTGATGGCATTTTGGGGTTAAATCCATCCATGAGACCCATCAACATAGACAAAATTCAAAAAGTAGATGACAGAAAATCAGTGTTAAGATCAGCTTCATATTTCGTGAAGGACATCAAATCAGACAGGCGTTGCAAACTATGCTACGAACTCTTGTTTTGGAATTTTTGAAGGAATGAACAACTGCCAGATGGGTAGATAAGCATAAGAGAATTTTTGGAAGGTCATTTATGAGATGTGAAGCCACCTGCCAAAGGGAGAAGTGCTCAAAGGGACACTTCATCAGCCATAAAGAGGATGTTGGAGACATTGTCAGCATTAGCCTAAATTTTAGCGCTTTGTTGTTTTTTGTTATCCACCTGTTTCCACGCCACTTTGAGGGCACAAGGATCCTATGTTAGAGTTGTTATTCGAAATTTAGCATTGTCACTGACAATATAAGATATAAAAAATACTATTGTAAGTCTGATAGAGGGTTAGAATGAGCTAAGAGGGGGACCGATCTTGTAGACTCAAGAAGGATTGTATATCTTGAAGGCTAAGAAGACTGTATTTCTGTATTTTTTGACTCTTCAGTGAATGAAATCATAATTTTCTCTTATTGATATCTATTATTTTGTGTGTGTGTGTGCTATAAGTGACTGATTCACTTTTTTCTTGTTTCATTTAATGATTGGAAGAATCTTGTCTTTCATTTCATTAACGATATGAGTTGCAAATACACCTTTCATTGTTGTAACTTGACTTTCATGTATACTCTATATATGTATGATTTTACAGATTATAGTAACTTCTCCATATTAATTTAACCCTATTTGAGCATCTGATTAGTTCGTGTGAAGCCCATGATCTGGAAATAGAACAGATGGATGTGAAGATAATGTTCCTACATGGGGACCTAGAAGAAGAAATATACATGAAACAACCTGAAGGATTTGTAGTAAAGAGAAATAAAGATTTTGTGTGCATATTCAAAATATCCCTTTATGGTCTAAAGCAATCACAAAGGATGTGGTACCAAAAGTTTGACACATACATCTTTAGTTTGGGGTTTGTGAGAAGCAAAGTTGATCACTGCATATATTCCAATGAAGAAGGTGGGTGTTTCATATATGTACCAGTGTATGTCGATGAAATGTTTCTTATTGGAAACAACATGAATGCAACTAGCACAACCACAATTATGTGGCTAATGAACGCCAAAAGGTATAATTAATTTACAAACCCTAGTATAAACCCTAGTTAAGTTTGTAAATGAAATATGCTATGGGCCTTCATTGTGGCTATGCTAGTATAACCCTAACCTTATTCTGTCCAGTCTATTGATAATTAGTCTTGCGAGAATATCAAACTGCTTGCCAATATGGCGGCTTCTTATGGTAGATATGGCAAAAGTGACCGAAATGTAAAAATTAATAGTGAAGTAAATTTCTAATCTCAAGTAAGTTTTCTAATGACTTGAACATGGCAATCAGATGGTTACACAGTAAAAATAAAATAAAAAATTAGGCTCCTCGTAATAATTATTAATTATTGAGGTTTTGTTATTCACAGAGTTTTATTAATTATTCATTGCGTAACTTGTCCTGCAATACTCAATGAGTGAACAAGGCTTAAGAATGGTTTACCTTCACCAATTAAAACCTATAGGCATATGTAAGCCACAATTAATGTACACCAATTACATGCAGTGTGACCTTTTGTTAAAACCATCCATTCAAATTTTATCATTGTAAGATGGATTGGAAATTTTTAAAATTATGAAAATTTGGATGGAAGGATAACCCAATACAATCATCGATTAGTTTTGCAGAGGAGCATAAGGTTCTCTTCCATAGAGCCTGTCATTCCTTTTCTCTAAAAACTGTTGTATGGAAAACTTCCGACTGATTGGAAGAGCCGCTGCAAACACCCATTGCAAACATAACTCAATTTTCCAATTTGTAACCAAATTAGTTTTCTTCATATTCAGTGTTTCGCTACATGTAGCTTACCTGCATTTATCGTCTGAGAAGATTTTGCGTGGTTGACAAGATAAACAAAAAAAATTGTTTTGTGCTTTGGCAAAAGACCTGAGCTTAAGCCTATGTACTTCAAAGATACTCCTTTTCTTTTTTACCAGCTGTATGTAACCTTCTCTAGAGTAAGAGGTAAATGACATTGCATGAGATAATCCTATTGTTTAATTTACAGTGCATAGAAACACAAATTCCCATTAAAAAAAAATATGAATAGTATAGCAGCTTCCGCGTAAAAAATTGTGAGGAGGTCACAAGGCGTCTACTCAGCACCCAGTGTGGGAGACCTAATGGAATGAAAAAATGAAAACTACTGCAATTTAGCCAAAAAAATCAGTATACACACAGGATCATGAATTAATAGCAGGAACAACAAAGGGGAATGTTTATGCACGAACAATTCATTGCATGCATGTTGGCCGACCATTGAAGGAAGGTGTGAGCCTGCATGCATCCATATAAAACTCAAAACATAAAATTGTAATGGCCCTTCCCCACCACATTGTTATTGCGAGCCAACAACAATAGCCTTCCCGACCACATTGTTATAGTCTTCCATCCTCGGCGATCCAAAATGAAATGCGCGCACAGCCAGAAAATGAAACGCTCAGGTCGACGATCCAAAATGAAACACGCCAACAACCATAAAATGAAACGCTTAGTTAATCCCAAAGGTTAATCATTTAAAGTGGAAATCATATAGTGCTACAGTAATTTCTTAATATGATTAGGTAATTGTTAAAAAGTAAACAGGTTAACATATGCATTTAAAAATACAAGGAAGTTATGAAGAGTAAATCACATTCATTGATTTGGGAGTATGACTAAGAATATGCCAACATATTCAATTGTTAGACATCAGATTAGAATTTTAGATTAAAAGGTGACTAATTGTACTCATTGTCAATAGGTGTACGCCTTTCGGCGTAATAAAGGAGGTGAAGAAGCAACTATCCTCCAAGTTCGACGTGAAGGATATTGGTGCAATGAACTTCATTTCAGGAATAGAGATCAACAAAGATTGAGCAACTAGAAATCTCTGGTCGAACCAAAAAAAGTATATTGAAACAGTTTTGAAACATTTAAACATGCAAGATTGCAAACTTGTGAAAGTGTTAATTCTTGTGGGATCAAGGCTAACTATCGAACAATGTCCAAGGACACATGAGGAAATAGAGGACATGGCATGCGTTTCCTATGCAAATGTTGTTGGTAGTCTAATGTATGCAATGGTATGCACTCGACCATAGATTGCCCATGCAATGAGAGTGTTGAGTAGATACATGTAGACACCTGGAAAGGAGCACTGGACAATTGTGAAAAGAGTATTTAGGTATTTTTGTGGCACAAAAGACTATGATATATTCTACCAAAGAAAAACTGGAGGTGACAGTTGTTAGGACCACATATTGTACCCTTTTTGCCCATACTTTTTGCCATTGTTATACCCTTCATCACCTGTATTTAGACTTATACTATCATTCCACCTGATCATTCCAAGGTACACAACGTCCTTTCTCATTACTACATGTTTAATTTGTTTTGCATAATACTTTACATTACTTTTCGACCTAACCATTGATTAGAAGTGCATAAGTGTCCATATTTGCAGAATAGTATTCAAGGCCGATGCTGAAACACAGAACTATCCAAAGGCGCTGTTGAACTGATGCTGAAACACAGAAGCTGCTACACAGTCCATGCTGAAACACGAAAGCTGCTACACAAATCCGAGGATGCACATGCTGAAACACGAAGCTGCTACACAGTCCAAGGATGCATGTGCCGAAACACGAAGCAGCTACATGGTTCGATGATGCAGATGCCGAAACACGGAGCTGTCACTCAGTTCAGAAATGCAGATGATGAGACACAACGAAGACCGCCACGATGCTGAGACACGAGCCTTGACAGTTAGCAGTCAAGGCCGACACAGTCAAAGATGTGATTCACGTGGCTGAACAGCCCGTGAATCGCGATGATGAAACAACATCAGCAGCTATGAGAAGCGGTTACACCAGCCGTAACAGCAATGCCTCGTCAAGTTCCTGTATTAGCATTCGGTTGCATGAGAATAGGACACCCTATGCTGATTTAGAAAGAAGATCCGATTCAGTGTAGGATC
>ML778352.1:859054-871299 GCA_009831015.1 Picea engelmannii
TTTGAACTATAAAGAATTGCAATAGGGAGATTTCTTTCCTGTGATACAATTCAGAGCTTCAGTTCATTTCAGCAAGTTTAGATAGAATGATTTCTTTACTACAACACTAAGTTCTTTTGGAATTGAGCATATATAGTGCGCAGATATCTTTGAAACAAAAGACTTCCCTGGGTTGATAATTTATGTTTCACTTGGTTGTTTGAAATTAATTAAGCAATTATAGTGACCAACAACAGTGAATTAAATGTACATGACTTTGTCGACGTTGACTGAGCTAGAGATCTGTATTGATGAAGGTCGACCAGTGGATATGTGTTCAATATGTTCGGTAGAGAAATCAACTGGATGAGTAAGTGACATGCCATAATAGCCTTATCAACCACATAAGTTGAATAAATGGTAGCCACTCATGGATGTAAAGAAGCATTATGGTTGCAACGATTGTTTTCAAGAATTAGGTTTGAGCAGAGAGCTATGAAGATAAGTTGTGGCAATCAAAGAAAAATATTTCTAGCAAAGAACCTGACTTATCATTATGAGACTAAGCATATTGATGTACAATACCATTTCGTGAGAGACATGGCGGAAATAAACAAGGTGTTGTTGGAGAAAGTAGACATGTCGAAAAAAATAACAGACTCTTTGACCAAGTCTGTGAGTGCTCTAAAGTTTTCTTGGTGAAGAGAGGAAATGGGCATTGCTGCCCTGGGTCTATGAACAAGAGTTTAGGAATCTCCTAGTTTCAGCAAAGAAAACAACAACTGGGAAAATATTGGGTTGTCATATTATTTGTTATGAAAGTCTAGTTGAGGTGGATCGACTGACAATCGAAGTTGAAGGAATCAAAAGCAAGAGGAAGGTTGAGGTGGTTTGACCAGGTAAAGTCGAAGATCGATATGGTTCGACTGGGTAAAGTTGAAGTCGAAGATATCGACAACAAGTCGAAGGTCAAGGTGGTTCGACTAGGTAAATTCGAAGTCCAAGATATCGAAAACAAGTCGAAGGTCAAGGTGGTTCGACCAGTGTTACACATTATTTTGGTCACTCTCGTGATGTCTCTACAGTGATGTGTTTAGGTTCCCATAAGGACTTTTTGCCTGAGAAAAGTGATTGTTTTCTTCCTCTACAAAACATATTTTTATAGTGAGTTCGCAGGCTGCATATGGTGTAGGATGCGAGAATCTCGATTCTCGCAGGCAACCCTATACCTAGACTATGAGGTGTTCGCAGTTTTCTCTATAGGTAGGGTGCGAACCTGTTTTGATGCTTGAAAGGAAGAGGAAGTTGTGAATGTTCTAGAAGAGTATCTTCTAGAAAATGAGTTGGAATTCGCATGGTTGGAATCCTACCGACTTCTCAGATTTAGTGGGATCATCCTCATCCATTTAACCATATCTCCTTCTCCTATATATTGAAATGTTTCTCATGGAAAACGTTAAGCAAGATTGAATGAAGAATTGAGGAGAGAATTGTGTGAAGAACTCTGTTTGGATTGAAGCTTGATGACTCTATTTTGTCTATCAAGTTGTACTGGATCTTCTTCATGCAAATGTAGAGCAAGTGTGTGTGTTGGAACCAAGGGTCACTGAAAGGAAGCTTTCAACATCAAGGCGATCTAGTTGTATCTTCTACTTTTATTTAATATAATACAACGACATGTCCCTTTCCCATAAAATCACTCTTGTTTTATTTCATAACTCCTTGATCATATGCATAGGTTGACATTGAATATACTTTGTTATCTTCACTTTGGTTGGTTTATGTTGTCTTCGACCTACTTTCACAAGAGCACCATAGCGAATTAGGAACAACGGAGACCTAAGGAAGTGATACAAAGGTACGTCACTCATTCCTTCTCGGTAATAGATTCAATGACTGCAACCTAGAGAAAGAGTCATGTCCTATCCTATTTTGTTCTAGATTCAGGTGGATCTAGGGAGATTAGTTAGTGTCCGCACCTACCGCTTTATCCAATAACAAAATTGGCGACTCTATTGGGGATACAAACCATTTTGGTGGTTTTTTCTTGGCCATTTTCTCTTGACCTACCCTTTTTCATTCCCAATTAATCTCTGAGTCTTTAAGAGATCCTTACAGACTCATTGGATCCAGAAGTTCACTCAAAAGTTCTTCCCTTTTTCCAAAATTTGCTTGATTACAAACCTTCTTGCACTGTACCTTTATGTGGCCTGTGAGAATCACTGAAGTTCGCACCCTAGTGTTTAGTTCCATGTGACCTTCTCATACCCTGCCTGTGTCTAGGCTGTGAGAATCCTTAATTCTCGTGCTGTACTTGACTGTTAGACTACGAACTCACTTGTAAAAACTTTGGATTAGGTCTTTTTGTGTCTTCAGATGCCTGGATTTGTTTGTGTGTCTGGGAAGAACTTCTCTGGCCAGTGATTGACTATTTCTTGACTTCAAATCTCGCGAATGATTAGTTTTCGGAAATTGAAAACTCTTCTTGATCATTTTTTCTCAATTTTTACCTCTTGACCTTTTCTTAACAAGGGTATAATCTATGATTCTGAAATCCAAGTGCTTGTTTGGTCGAGAGCCTTTGTTTGGATTAAAATTTGAGATTAATTGTCCTTTTTTCTCAATTTTTACCTCTTGACCTTTTCTTAACAAGGGTATAATCTCCGATTCTGAAATCCGAGTGCTTGTTTGGTCTGGAGCCTTTGATTGGATTAAAAGTTGAGATTAATTGTCCTTTTCGATTACTTATTAATTGGAAAATTGTTACCCATGCGCATTTCAAGAGACTGGTCTTGTCATTTTGTTATTTTTATCTTCATTGAAAGATCGATTTGGGTGTTTGTTGAGTATTTCATTTTCATTGGTTGCTTACTTTTTCTTAGTTCCATCCTTGTTGCTTGGTTTCTAATAAAAAATTAAAGACAATTTTTTTTTCTTTTTTTTAAGGAACCATTTATTCGAAAAATATTGGCATTCAAATATTGAAAGAGAACAAATAGGGAATTTGCATTGTTCATGATTGTTTGATATTATATTTCAAGAAATATCGTACATCGTAGTTCGCATTGTTCCAAAAAACTCCTCTTTCCCTCTTGTAGATAGAATTCATCGAACGGAAATTTGTATCATTCATCCCTATTTACGCATTCTTGGGTCATCATCTTACACAACATTGGTTTCATTTCCGTCTCCTTTTTGCATAACAACAACCTTTAATAATATTTCACAACTTTAAAATTCAACTAGTAACTTTTTCTAGGGCTCTTTTGCACCAACATTAGCTAGGCTAGAGATTTGGAATAGGCAGTGAGACACACTCTCCAAAACACAAAACACACAATAGTATCTTGTGATAAGGAGTGTCAAATTCCATTTGCAGCATTTTGTCCTGGTAATCCCTTCTCACACATGGGTCAAACCTGAGGTCGCATTGAGATTGACAGAGTTACTCACCTTGCTTTGTTGATCTCAGTGTAGAGATTGCACATATTATGGGGGTCACTTGAAGGTATACCCACAATGATGAGTGGAAGCCTCTCAAGTTAATCTCGGGCTAGATACCCTGCCCTTGCATGTGGATCGGACTGTCGACTATTTCCCCAAGAATCATTGTTGTTTGTGGTAACCTTAGTAGCCTATATTCTTAGGGTCTTACACAAGGTGACTGTGAAGGGGTAAGTCTCCACAGTACCTGGAATCGACGTTGGCCAAACTCACTCGGGCTCCTTGGAGGGCATACCCACGATTATGTGTGGGAGATTTCACTAGGGTGTAAGTCCGTTAAGCAAGTCGTCAACGTAACGTTTCCACCCTCGCCCAGCCCCTTCTCTTCTCATCATCACGATGTTGGATTTCGTCACCAACTAGTGACTTCAGAATTAGAAGGTCTTATTTTCTTGGTTTTTCTTCCTAGATTTTATTAGCGCGTGTTGTTTGTTTACCCAAGTTGGCCATAGAATTTCTTTCATAAGATTTTAACTCAATCACAATTGACCCTCCACGTCGTTCACGTAGAATGCAAGGCCTACCCCCGGAAGATCTAGAAAGTTCTCAACCCTTTCCTACCAACTCACTGGAGGGCTCTCCTCAACAGAGTGAAGTCCAAGACATTGCCACTCCACAAGTGGAAAGAACTAACTCTTTAGAACGGTTCTGAATTACCAATTCTCAAGAGGAATTCTGACTTCCTCCCGACTCTGAGAGATGTATTGTTCGAGTGAATTCTTTCGGAGAAATAGTTGATTCTTCTGGATTACCAATGGGACCTTTCACAGGACCCGAGGCTCAAGATCCTTTTTGGACTACTGGCATTTTTAGACGGGATCTCTTTGGATCAGGAGCAGGCGTTGATATCACTGTCACACTTGAGCTGCCCGAAACATCCGATCCAGACGCAATACCTTTTACTACTGCCTATTATTTTCCAGGTTCATACGCTCCACCAGTCGACCACATCTTGACTATCCCCCTACAAATGGTCCATTACACAATGGTCCCAGATACTACGCGTCCTCACATGTAACACCCTGTTTCCCCCAGTTTGTAAAAATAACTATACTGGCCAAGAACTATGGAAAACTCAAAAATGTAAATGTGTGATGTGAATGGACCTTGTGAAAAAGGTCGATGAATGTGAATAATATTATGAATATATATATATATATATATATATATTGCAGGACTGTTGAGAGGGGATATGCTAAAAAAGAGACCACGATGGCTGAAGAAAGTTGGTGGAAGGCACCTGGAAAGGTGGCGTTAACTTCCACTGAACCAATACCGTATTTGGACTTCACTGGCCCAGAGAACTAAGAGCAGCTCACTGGCCCAAAATAAATTACTCGCAGGTTGGTAGGTAGAGGGCTCCTCAGAAATTAATGAGGGATGGGGGAAGTGAACTGCCCATCTGTAGGAGCCTTGGGCCTGACCACCGCAAGGGAAATCTCGCCACACACAACCTCGCAAGAGGGAAATGCGTGAGGAAGAAGCATGGAGGGGGGCAGATGTGAGGGGAGGAAGAGAACTCTGGAAAATACAGAGTGAGTGATAGCAGAGAAGGGGGAGAGTAACCCTCATTCTCGGTCACTGGCAAACAGAGATGCAGTCTCCCAGCATCGTGGTCTCATCTTGGGGGTGGCTAGTGGTAAATCCTATCAGAATCGTTGAGCCTATGGTTGGGTGGAAACGAGCACCCCTCTCAGTATTTGCATCACCTCTAGTGTTATTTCTGATAAGTGTTATTTGAAGTTAATGCCATAATCGCATGTTCAGTTTTATGTGCTTCTAAATAGTTTTGAATAGAAGTGTTTACCTAACGTTTGATTTGATAGAATGAATGTTTGTGTATGCTTACATGCCATAGTTTTTTTCTTCACAAATGATTAAGTCTAGGACATGAGTTATCTCCACCGAGAATCATCTTATTTGCTTAGTTTCTCATGATGTTCTGGGAAGGCCCCTTGAGAGTACTCTTTTCTGAGAATTACCCCACAAACCTTGTAACCATACTGAACCTTACCAGAGACATGATTAAGATCAGGGATAATTGCCCGAGAACCGTCTGAGGGTTCATGCAATCCGGGTCTGGAACCCTTATGCAAGAAAGAGTAGATTTCTAAGGTCTCAGGGTCATGGGAGCCTGAAGCTCCGAAAGTTTGAACTTCGTGATTCAAGCTCAGAAGGGATAGCGAGATTCAAATATAGAAAGAAAATACCCTATCACTTGGTAAATGAACAGTCGAAATCCTTTTGGGAATACCCTAAGCCTTTCAACACCGACGGATCTAGAGAAGGACTGTAGGCGTTAACACCTCGCCCTTTCAGCCTTCGCAAATAGCAATGGGATCTTGGACCGTAGATCCCAGGGACCCATCAGAGCTCTATAAGTCGTCGATATTAACCTTTACTTAGGTGGGAGAGTGAACTCGACTACGTCCCAAAAGTCTCGAAGACATCGGGACCATCCATGTTGGAGGACAGGTGGCAGAGATCTGACCATTTTTGCGTATCGGGGATTCGTGAGTTTGGAGGTGGAAGACCAGGCTCTTGGAGTCACGAAGTCCTGAGTCACGAGATCGCGATGTGATATGGGTCGTTGATCAAAGAGGAAGGACATCTATGGGATCTGATGTCTCGGTACATCGCGTATCGGGGATTCGTGAGTTTGGAGGTGGAAGACCGGGCTCTTGGAGTCACGAAGTCCTGAGTCACGAGATAGCGATGTGATCTGGGCTGTTGATCGAAGAGGAAGGATAGCCATGGGACCTGATGTCTCGATACATCGCGTATCGGGGATTCATGAGTTTGGAGGTGAAAGACCAAACCCTTGGAGTTGCGAAGTCAAGAATAGTGAGAAGTAGGAGAAACCATTGAGTCAAGACCTCCTTGCCATATCGTATATGAGGGTTTGGGAGGTTGAGGGGAATCATTTTCGACTGTAGAAGTCCCGAGTTCTGAGTTGCGAGAGCTTGTACAATACGTGGCATGTCCGCTTGGTGGGACCCACATGGTTGACAGGTGGTGTAATGATAAGATTCCCAGAGAGAGGGAGAAGTGGTGACAGGTGGTGGACATGTGTCATTTGAAATGGGAGTCAACATCCTGTTGACTTCTCGTACTTCGGGTTCTCATAAGAAAGGAGCACAAAGGCCCAACAAGTCAAGTCGTGAAGTTGCGAGAAAGGCTAGTAGTTAGCCCTAGCCAGTGGTCACGTGTGGAGAGCGCTAATAAGGAGGGGCCATACCATATCAGAATCTCGGGTATCGGTGATTGATGAAGAAACTTTGAGGGTCTTCGACTCACGACTCGCGAGGTCACGAGTTGTGAAAGGCGCTTGCATTTAGGTGTGTAGGTGGTCCTATCGAGATAGGGACTAAAGAAAGGGAGCTAGTGCGTTGTCGTTAAGCGACGGGTAGATCTAGATGGCTAGAAATTGCGCGCCCAGATCTATGGCCAGGGTTTCATTCCGGAGACCCCACGCCATTCTACCTTTAATATTGGACTCACTTGTATCACTGAGTCATGAAACACGAAAAGGCACCTGGTTTGTTTGGCCTGTGGTCCTAACCCACAATCACAGGGAGGTGAATAGGGAAAAGATAGCCTACGCTAGGCCCCCATAGGACTTCGGGGATTCTATCCCTTGAGGAAAAGTGAAAATTTTACTATGCCATAGTGGGTGTGTGACAAATTGGTATCAGAGCATGGTTATAACACTTGGCCTGCTTGGGCTCATGAACGGGTTGCGCAGAAGCTGCATTCGGAACACTCCTAAAGAGAGTAAACCCCCCCCTATCTTAACCTTCCTAATCAAAATACGAAGTTAAGAATGAAAAACTCCTATTGTGTGTGTGTACATGTGAAAATATAAATTATGTATTGGTTATAAATAAATATACATATTGACTAACAACCAATGTTTTTCCTTTTGCACACAAGTGGAAGATCAACAACAGGAAATTATCAATGCATAGTATGGTGACTCACCATGAAGTGGGAGAAGGCTCCCACAATAGAGATGAAGAGTCTGATGAAAGGAGGGCAGCAGGGACCCCTCCAGATCTAGCCGAGACTGTGAGGAGTCTCATGGTCGAATTACAAAGCTGCAAGGCTGACAATGAAAGGATGATGAAAGAACAAGAAAAGCAAACAAAAATTAAAGTAGTTTTACTGTAGAGTTTATCCGATCTACAAAGACAAATGCAGCATGAACCTGAAACTCAGAAACATGGTCATATCAGTGGCCACACTGAGAGGAGCACCTCGAAAAATGTCCACCCCAGAGGTAAAGGACAAGCATCGGATAATTCCTCTGAGAAGGAAGATGGTGATTCAGAGGGCTCTTCTAGCAGCAGAACCAGTTCCTATCCCCGAAGAAAAAAGAAGAAGCAAAAGTCTTCCAAAGGTCAAAAATTCGAAGAATTCAGAAAGGCCAAACCACCCTCCTTCGATGGTGAAATAAAGAAGGGAGGGGAAGCAGAGGCCTGGCTGCTTGGACTAAATAATTATTTCAGAGTCCATGACTTTTTAGAAAATATGAAGGCCCAAGTGGCCACCTTCAACTTGAATGGAAAAGCTTCCACTTGGTGGGAAGACCTTAAGAATGTGAAAGGGGTTCGCGAAGAGGAACTGTCTTGGGAATGGTTTGAGAAATACTTCCAGAAGAAGTATCTGTTGGAAAAATATTTCAACAAAAAGACTAAAGAGTTTTATGAACTCAAACTGGGACAACTCACTATAGAAGAATATGTCAACAAATTCCTCAATTTGTTGAGGTATGTACCCTATATAAAAACAAAAAAGGCAAAGGTGCAATGCTTCATCAGTGGACTACCTAAGGACTATTAGAACAAAATTGAATTTGATGAGCCAAAGACTCTAGAAGGCACTATTCGAAAGGTGACCTATTGTCATGAACAGTTTGGGCATTGAGCAGAACCTCGCGAAGGATGGAAACAGAAGAATAGTTCAAGATTTCAAAAAAGGGGAATTAAATCCCTAGGGTTTAAGAACTATAAGAAGAACCCAAGAATGAGCTTCCCATCCCGGAGTATGCATCAGCAGAATTTTCCCTCCTTGAGCGGAAATAAAACTTCTAGACCCATACCAATGAAGACTGATAACCCGAAGAGAGAGCCTTTGAAATGCTGGGGTTGCGGGGAAGAACATCTATTGAGATACTGCCCACGCCGATAATAGAATAGTCGGGGGATTTATAACACCCAAGAAGCTACCACCTTCAATGATGTGGCCAGGAGTGTGCCACAAATTTATGCAGCCTTGGATAATAACCAAGTCGACCACCAAGATTCAGTAGTGGAAATAGAAGGTATGATTTCCAACCATCTAGTGTCTTTTTTAATTGACCCTGGTTCGAATTTGAGTTATATAGCCCCTAAAGATGTTGATAAGTGTAAACTACAGCCACAAAAACATACCAAGCCATGGTTGGTACAGTTAGCCACTGGCACTAGAAGAAGGGTAGCAGAGGTTATACCAGCCTGCCAATTGATGTTGGGTAGATTTCCCACCTAAACAACCCTTAACTTATTACCCCTGGGATCATATGATCTGCTAATTGGTATGGACTAGCTAGCGTCCCATAAAGACAGATTGGACTGTTACCATAAAACCTTAGAATGTGTAAGTAAAGAAGGGAAAACGATAACCCTTCAAGGGATCCGAAAACCTGTCTCAGTGAGACAAATATCAGCTCTGCAAATGAGAAAGTATTGTCGAAAGGGATGTCCCCTATATGCAATGTAGGTGTTGAAAACAATCGAAGGTGACAAATCAAGCCTTGACGATCACCCTATCCTGAGAGAATACAGAGATGTGTTTCCGGAAGAGGTACCGGGTTTACTTCTGAGAAGGGACATAGAATTCTCGATAGAACTTGCACCAGGAGCGGTGCTAGTGTCTAGGACACCCTACCGGATGAACACACCCAATTTAGTTGAACTCAAGATGCAATTAAAAGAAATGATGGATAAAGGATATATTCGACCCAGCGTGTCTCCATGGGGAGCACCAGTCTTGTTCATGAAAAAGAAGGATGGTACCCTTAGACTGTGTATAGATTATAGGCAACTCAATAAGGTAACCATAAAGAACAAATACCCCTTGCCCAAGATCGATGACCTGTCTGATCAATTGGGGGGTGAGTCTATTTTCTCAAAGATTGATTTGAGGTCAAGATACCATCAAGTCCGAATCAAGGGTGAAGACATCCATAAAACTGCCTTTCGAACGAGGTATGGCCACTATGAGTTTGTGGTAGTTCCATTTGGGTTGACCAATTCCCCTGCCACTTTTATGTGCTTGATGAACAATGTACTCAGCAAGTTCCTAGACAAATTTGTGCTTGTTTTTATTGACGATATATTAATTTACTCCAAGAATAGAAAAGAGCATGAACAACATCTTAGACTAGTGCTGCAAGTGCTAAGAGAACTCTATGCCAAATTCAACAAATGTGAATTCTTCCAGAAGCAAATACATTACTTAGGCCATGTTCTCTTCGAATAAGGAGTAGCGGTAGACCCTGACAAAATCAGGTCTATCATGGAATGGCCTACCCCAAAGGATGTTTCAGACATCATATCCTTTATGGGATTAGCAAGATACTATAGGAGATTTATAAAAGGATTCTCCAAGATTGGTTGTCTAATAACTACCCTCCATAATAAGGGGACAAAATTCCTATGGACACAGAAATGTGAAGAAAGATTTCAAACCCTGAAACATCTACTGACCCATGCGCCCATGTTGAAGATCGCTGATCTAGAAGCTGACTTCCTCGTGTGCAAAGATGCCTATAAGGAAGGGCTCGGAGGAGTCCTTATGCAGAAAGCAAGTGTGATCTGCTATGAATCCCGAAAATTGAATGAGAATGAAGTCAACTATGTGACCCATGATCTAGAACTGGCTGCCATAATGCATGCCTTGAAAATGTGGAGGCATTACCTCCTGGGAAGAAAATTTGTACTTATGATAGATCATTGTGGATTGCGATACCTGTTTGATCAACCAAAGCTCAATGCTAGACAAGCTAGGTGGATGGCCTTCCTTAGCGAGTTTGATTTCGAAATCAAACACATTAAAGGAAAGGAAAATAGGGTGGTTGATGCCCTTAGCAGAAGTATGAAAACAATTCACCTGGCAGCGGTGAGCACCTACGAGACAGATGTCAAGGAAAGAATCAGAAATGCACAAGAAACAGATTCCTTCGTCCGGACCGTGACCATGTACCTACAACAAGAACCCATCGGAGTAAAATATGAAGGCTACCGGATGATCGAAGGAGGTCTGCTCACTTACAGAAGAAGATTTTATATTCCAGATTGTGACGATTTGAAGAGGTTCATTATGGATGAACTACATAAAATACCCTACTCGGGTCATCCAGGATATCAGAAAATGATCACTGCCACCAGGAAACAATTTTATTGGCCTGGATTGAAGAAAGACATAGTCAAGTACCTAGCCAAATGCATAGAATGCCAACAGGTTAAAGCAGAACATCGACACCCAACAAGATTATTGCAACCTTTACCAATCCCAGAATGGAAATGGGAAACCATCTCCATGGATTTCATCACTGGATTACCAACCTCAACAAAACAGAATGACACCATTATGGTGGTGGTGGATAAATTGAGCAAGTTTGCTCACTTCATCCCCATCAAGTCGACTTGCAAGGCAATTGATATCGCCTAGGTATTCATGAAAGAGATATTCAGACTGCATGGTATGCCGAAAGAGATCGTGTCTGATAGAGACACGAAATTTACTTCCAACTTTTGGAAATCACTGATGGTTGGTTTAGAGACCAAGTTGTTGTTTAGCACTGACTATCACCCTGAAACTGACGGATAGACAAAAGAGTGAGTCAAATACTAGAAGATATGTTAAGGATGCATGTAATGCATCAACCCAAGAAGTGGGAAGACTACCTGCCACTGGTAGAATTTGCCTACAACAATGGCTACCAGGCATCCTTAAAGATGAGCCCCTTCGAAGTCCTCTATGGTAGACCATGTAACACTCTAGTCAGCTGGAGTAATCCCATAAAAATGATTTATTTTGGACCCAACATGTTGAAAGAAATGGAACAACAGGTGACTTAGATAAAACAAAACCTAAAAGTTGCTCAGAACCGACAGAAAAGTTATGCCGACCAAAAGAGAACTCCAAGAGAGTTCAAGACGGGAGACCATGTATATCTCAGAGTTAGGCCCAGGAAGAGTTCCCTAAAAATGGGAGCTTGTGCCAAGTTGTCACCTTGGTATTGTGGACCCTTTGAGGTTCTAGATAGAGTGGGACCTGTAGCCTATAGGCTAGCACTTCCTCCCACAGTAAAAGCACATAATGTTTTCCATGTTTCAATATTGAAGAAATATGTACATGATGCTAATCATATAATTCACTGGTCTATGATCCAGGTGGAACCGGAGGGATAATTTCTACCAGAACCTCAGTGCATACTAGATAGAAAGGAAACCTCGCTCTGGAACCAAACCATTGCATAGGTCAAGGTGCAGTGGAGACATTTTGGCCCAGATGAGGCTACGTGGGAAATGGAGGATGCCATGAGACAGGCATATCTGATTTTGTTTACCTCTATACATGCATGTCATGTTGATAGATAAGAACATCGAGGACGATGTTCCTTTAAGGGGGAGGGAATTGTAACACCCTGTTTCCCCCAGTTTGTAAAAATAACTATATTGGCCAAGAACTGTGGCAAACTCAAAAATGTGAATGTG
>ML778352.1:871349-890106 GCA_009831015.1 Picea engelmannii
GCTGAGAGGGCATATGCTGAAAAAGAGACCACGATGGCTGAAGAAAGGTGGTGGAAGGCACCTGGATAGGTGGCATTAAATTCCACCGAAACCAATATCGTATTTGGACTTCACTGGCTCGGAGAACCAAGAGCGGCTCGCTGGCCTGAAATAAATTACTCGCAGGTTGGTAGGTAGAGGGATCCTCAAGAATTAATGAGGGATGGGGGAAGTGAACCACCCATCTGTAGAAGCCTCGGGCCTGACCATCGCGAGGGAAATCGCGCCACACGCAACCTCGCAAGAGGGAAATGCGTGAGGAGGAAGCGCAGAGGGGGGCAGACGCGAGGGGAGGAAGAGAACTCTAGAAAATACAGAGTGAGTGATAGCAGAGAAGGGGGAGAGTAACCCTCATTCTCGGTCACTGGAAAATAGAGACGCAGTCTCCCAGCATCGTGGTCTCAGCTCGGGGGTGGCTAGTGGTAAATCCTATCGGAATCACTGAGCCTACGGTTGGGTGGAAACGAGCACCCCTCTCAGCAGTTGCATCACCTCTGGTGTTATTTATGATAAGTGTTATTTGAAGTTAATGCCATAATCGCATGTTCAGTTTTATGTGCTTGTAAATAGTTCTGAATAGAAGAGTTTACCTAACGTTTGATTTGATAGAATGAATGTCTGTGTATGCTTACATGCCATAGTTTTTTTCTGCACAAATGATTAAGTCTAGGACATGAGTTCGCTCCACCGAGAATTGTCTTATTTTCTTAGTTTCTCAAGATGTTTTGGGAAGGCCCCTTGAGAGTACTCTTTTCCGAGAATTACCCCATAAACCTTGTAACTGTACTAAAAATTACCAGAGACACGATTAAGATCAGGGATAATTGCCCGAGAACCATCTGAGGGTTCATGCAATCTAGATCTGGAACCCTTATGCAAGAAAGAGTAGCTTTCTAAGGTCTCGGGGTCATGGGAGCCTGAAGCTCCGAGAGTTTGAACTTCATGATTCAAGCTTAGAAGGGATAGAGAGATTCAAATATAGAAAGAATACCCTATCACTTGGTAAATGAACGGTCGGAATCCTTTCGGGAATACCCCAATCTTGTCAACACCGATGGATCTAGAGAAGGAGCATAGGCATTAACACCTCGCCCTTTCAGCCTTCACAAATAGCGATGGGATCCTAGACCGTAGATCCAAGGGACACATCAGAGCTCTATAAGCCATTGATCTTAACCTTTACTTAGGTGGGAGAGTGAACTTGACTATGTCCCAAAAGTCCCGAAGACATCAGGATCGTCCATGTTGGAGGACAGGTGGCAGAGATCTGACCATTTCACGTATCGGGGATTCGTGAGTTTGGAGGTGGAAGACCGGGCTCTTGGAGTCACGAAGTCCCGAGTCGCAAGATCGCTATGTGATATAGGCCATTGATGAAAGAGGAAGGACAGCCATGGGATCTAACATCTCGATACATTGCGTATCGGGGATTCGTGAGTTTGGAGGTGGAAGACCGGGCTCTTGGAGTCATGAAGTCCTGAGTCGTGAGATTGCGATGTGATTTGGGTTGTTGATCAAAGAGGAAGGATAGTCGTGGGACCTGACATCTCGATACATCACATATCGGGGATTTGTGAGTTTGGAGGTGGAATACCAAACCCTTGGAGTCGTGAAGTCCCGAATAGCAAGAAGTAGGAGCAACCATTGAGTCAGGACCTCCTCGCCATATCGTATATCGGGGTCTCAGAGGTTGAGGGGAATCAGTGTTGACTGTAGAAGTCCTGAGTTTGTGAGTTGCAAGAGCTTGTGCAACACGTGGCATGTCTTCTTGGTGGGACCCACGTGGTTGGTGTAACGATAATATGCCCAGAGAGAGGGAGAAGTGGTGACAGGTGGTGGACACGTGTTGTTTGAAATGGGAGTCAACATCCTGTTGACTTCTCATACTTCGGGTTCTCGTAAGAAAGGAGCACAAAGGCCCAACAACTCAATTCATGAAGTTGAGAGCAAAGCTAGTAGTTATCCCTAGCCGGTGGTCACGCGTGGAGAGCGCTAATAAGGAGGGGCCATACCATATCGGAATCTCGGGTATCGATGATTGATGAAGAAAATTCGAGGGTCTTCGACTCACAACTCGCGAGGTTGTGAGTTGTGAAAGGTTCTTGCATTTAGGTTCATAGGTGGTCCTATCGAGATAGGGACTAAATAAAGGGAGCTAGTGCTTTTTCATTAAGCGACAGGTAGATCTGGACGACCAGAAACTGCGTGCCCATATCTACGGCCAGGGTTTCATTCCGGAGCCCCCACACCATTCTACCTTTAAGATTGGACTCACTTGTATCGCTGAGTCGTGAAACACGAAAAGGCGCCTGGTTTGTTTGGCCTGTCATCCTAACCCATGACCACAGGGAGGTGAACAGGGAAGAACTAGCCTGCGTTTGGCCGCCGTAGGACTTCGGGGATTCTGTCCCTTGTGGAAAAGCGAAAATTTTATTATGTCGTAGTGGGTGTGTGACATCACATCGGGATTACAGTAGCCATCCAAGCTCCCATTGGCATGTCGCTTTCACCTAGATTCACCCCAACACCTCCCCCCGGATACATGCGTTGAATGCTTCTATTCCCACTCTTACACAAATCCCATCCGGGACTCCTGGCATTTCCACTCCTTCTGGGCACCATCTCATTCTCAGTTCCATTCCGACACTTCCTCGACCCCCTTTCAGAGGACCTCTTCCATCCTCTATTGGAGACACCGACCCTAGTGGCACCATCCCATCTTTCACACCTAATTACAATATTCCTATCGGTGGAAAATTTCACCAAGGAGGCCAAACCCAATCCCCTTTTGCAGGAAAAAACCCAATTGGGACGCTACCCCCAATTGGAGGGCAACCCCCACCTACCCCAACCTATGGACAAAACATACCTCCATGCTTGGCCCAGTATTGGAACTATCTGATTCAAAATAATCCTCACTCGACTGGGGGACAACAACCTCAAGCTAGCTCCTTCATACCCCCTAGTACAGGCCAACCATATCCAGGTACGTCCAATCCTATTTGGGGCTCGAACACTCAACCCCACACCCATGTTCAAGGGAACAACCCCAACCAGTACAACCCTATAAATTACTTGCCTCCACACCCACAGCTGAATCTGCCCGGATCTTCGCATTATATGAAAACTGCTTATGGTCCCACTGGTCTACCAACGAGACTCCCTCCCCAAAGTCACCAGTACCCACATGTGAATAGAAAGTTACCCTTCTTAACCACCCTGGACCTCCTTGATCTGTCGATAATTTTAAATGATCCGATTCATCACACTCCTCAATGACCTGCCATACTGGCCAAAGTACCATCCGACATCCCTAAATTCGATGGTAAACTAGGAGAGGACCCGAACAATAATGTAATGACTTTTCACCTTTGGTGTTCATCCAACTCCTTGATGGATGACTCTATTCGTTTACCCCTTTTTTAGCGAACCCTCACAGGTTCTGCCGTGAAGTGGTATATAGAATTACCACGAGGCTTCTTCACTGAATTCAACACCCTCTCTACGGCTTTCCTCACCCACTACCAGTTACCGATCCGTTATGAAACAGGAACTGAAATTTTGAGTTCTTTCAAACAACCAAAGCCACTCATATCTCTGATCACATTCATGAGTGGTGATGGAGACGATGTCTCATCAAACTTGAAATTCCCGATCAGTAGCTGGCAGAGTGGTTCACGAAATCATTCATGAACGACATCACTTGTGACATCGCCATGGGTGGAGTTTTCACAGAAGAACAGGCAATCAGTCGTGCTCAATACCTCAACCTTTTTTACTAACAAATGGGTACTCTTTACGACTTACTCCCTGACACACCTCGTCCTTCTACTTTTGCTACTTCAACTATTCCTGTTGCTTCTCATGCAGCTGACGGTGTGATTGGCACTTTCCATGCCCAACCCCATTTTGTCCAATCCTCTAGCAAAAACCCCAGAACATTTGCTTCTAATGTTAAAAATGCTCTGTCTCCTACCCCTCCCACCAGCAAGACTTCTGAGGTGAACTCTGTTCAATCTACCCTTGCTGGAAAAAATAAATTCAAAAAAGGGAAGGGTAAGAACAAGGAGGATAAAAATAATCTGCAATCTGAGAAGACCAAAACACAACCTGTTGACAATAAGGATAATCACAAACCCCGATACCCTTGCCTTATCTGTGGTGATGATCACTACACTAAGGATTGTCCAAGACGAGCCGAGGTTACTAAGTTCCTTCAAGGGAACCCGAAACCGTCTACTTCGGCTGTGTTGTCACAACCCTTCCCTTCTCAACAACAAGCCCAATTCGTCATTCATGACCAACCTTGCCCCTCCACTACATCCTATGTCCTAATGTGTACAGGTGATTCATAGAAAAATGACATCACACTTACCACTCGAGCCAAAGATTATTCTCCCTCCAAAGTGAAGGTTGATGAAATACCTCCTTCATTGGTCCAACCATCTCCTATGACTCCACCTACTAATGGTCCTCTTCATCTCGAACGACCGAGCCTAGATACAGTTCTTCGCCCTCCCCCAAAGGGTGTTGTCCGAAAATCTACTTTCAATCCTCATGCACGTGCTTCCCAGAACTACAATATTGTCGAAGATCTGGCCCAAGCACCATCTGCGATGTTAGCCCTCGAAGTCCTTCAGAGTTGTCCTATACAATGGAAGGCACTGTTGAAATCTATTGGTGGAATCGATCCTACCGACACAAGTTTAATAATTTTTTACTTGGAAGATCACATTCCACAGTTACCCCCTCAACTCGCATTCCAAATACAAGTTATTGTCTCTGACAAGAACATTTGTAGAACAGTTATTGATGAGGGTGCCTCGACATGTGTCATATCTATTACCTGCTAGAAATCCATCGACTCTCCTCCTTTAACTGAATCCCACAACACACTCAAAGCCTTTAATGGCTCTAGTTTTAAGCCTTACGGTGCCCTCCTTTCCTTGTCAATTACGTTAGAAGGAAAAATGGTCAACGTTGAAGTGGAGGTCTTTGATGCTCCTCTCGATTACAACCTTCTACTTGGCCGTAGCTGGATCGATTCCATGCGCGTAGTCATGTCCACTCTTTTCCATGTCGTACATTTCCCACATCAAAGAAAATTCATTACAGTGGACCAATTGGCCTTCTTCAACTCTGATACACGTACCGACAATGTCCCTTTCATTGCAAAACCCCCCCTTGGATATGAAAATGTCGGTGTGGGTCTTCTTAAAGATTCCTATTTGATGGGTACTTTCCCCATTCAACCACCCGATGTTCCACATCCGTGTGTCGCCTCGATCAACATGATCTCCACCTCTGTTTGCAAAACCCCTGTGTCTTATGACCCATGGATAGTACCCAACCTCGGTGATCATCTTCGTTATGGCGACCAAATTCCTTTGAGTTCGGTTGAATCTTCTTATCAAGCCATTCAATTGACAACCCCTTCTACCCCCTATCTTGGTGATTTATCTACAGATCCATTCCGCATCATTTTTCCCATGGACGAGATGATTATGTATGTTATGTCCATGGAAGATACCCCTTGGGACGATGGACATCATCGTTCCATCCTCTTTCTGGAACAACACACCATTGAGGGTTACCAATGGATCTCTACCCCATCGACTGTTGTCGTCATTTCTACCATTCCCGAGTCTACACACGATATGTTCTACGAAGGGAACTTAAGTAATATCTCACCCACTATCCCCCTCGACATATCCATAAAACCTGGAGTTGTGAAAAATGTGCACATCGGAGCTTCGTGTTCCCATAATGAAGTTGTCACCTACAAGTATCTTTTCCAATAATTTTGTGACGTCTTCACATGGAGCTATGAAGAAATGCCAGATATTGACCCTGACATTGTTGTACATGAAATTAAGACATACCCGGGTGCTAAACCCATCCAGCAACTACTTCGTTCGGTCCACCCACGTAAAGAAACCGCTATCAAGCTTGAAGTTGAGAAACTTCTCAAAGCTGGCTTTATTTACCCTGTGTCTCTAACTGACTGGGTTTCCAATCTTATTTCGATTAACAAAAAACAAGGTATGATCTGCATGTGTGTTGATTATAGAGACATTAATAAAGCTTGTCCTAAAGACAACTTTTCTACCCCCTTCATTGACCAGATCGTCGACGATTGTGCCGGAAGTGAATTATTCTCTCTGATGGATGGTTTCTACGGACATAATCAAATTAATATCATACCCATGGACCAACACAACACCGCTTTTATTTGTCCTTGGGGCACTTTCGCCTACCGAAAACTTCCATTCGGTTTAAAGAATGCCAGTGCAACTTTTCAATGTGCTATGTCTTACACTTTTCATGATATAAAGAACATTGAGAAGCCTTATCTCTATGAATTACCAACTCATTCCATGCGCCATGGAGATCATCCAACACACCTCCCCACCATTTTCCTTCGATGTCGGTTTTACCATATACGCTTGAATCCCCAGAAATGTGTTTTTTGTGTAGAATCTTGCCGACTTCTGGGCTTTATTGTTTCACTTCAAGGGATTAGGGTAGATCCTTTGAAGGCAATTCTCAATCTTCCTCCTCCTTCCTCACTTCGCCAGCTACAAAGTTTGCAAGGGAAGGCAAAATTTCTTTGTTGTTTAATCCCAAACTATGTTGAGCTAACTCTTGGATTTACACGACTGCTCAAGAAAGGTTCTGAGTTTGTATGGGATACCACTACTGACAATGCTTTCGAAGCTTTGAAACTATCTTTAACTCATACCCCAATACTCTTCCCACCTGATTACAGTTGGGATTATTTCCTTTACCTCGCAGCCTCGGACTATACCATCGCTATGGTTCTAGTCCATGAAGATGATTCTCATGATGAACATGTCGTTTATTACTTGAGTCGGAGTCTCACGACTACCGAAACCAAGTATTTACATGTTGAAAAACTGGCCTTGGCAGTCGTCCAAGCTGTTCAACATTTCTGACACTATATCCTTTTACGCAAGACTACGGTGATTTCCAACTGCAACCCTATGCAGCACATTCTTACACACAAATTGCCAAGGGGAAAATACTCCAAATGGATCGTAATACTCCAGGAGTTTGACTTAGAATTCGAACGCGCTAAATCCAAGAAATCCTTGGTGTTTTTCGAGTTGATATTCAACCTTCCCTGCTCTGAGATGGAAAATGTAGCAAAGGATTCATTACCCGATGAATTCCTTTTCCTGATCAGTTCTGATGACCTTTGGTATGGAGATATCATCATATATCTCTAGAACCAGACTTTTTGGCCCAATTTTTCTACCATTGACCGCCGTCAAATATGATACCAAGCCCATCAGTATATTATCCTCGGTGACACTCTTTATCATCGTGGGATTGACTCCATTTTTCGACGCTGCCTCACATTTGACGAAGCCGAGAAATCCCTGAATGACTACCATTCTGGAGAATGTGGTGGTCACATGTTTGGGTATGCTACTGCCCAGAAGATCTTACGAGAAGGGTATTTTTGGCCTTCTTTATTCAACGATTGTATAACCGTTGTCCAAAAATGCCACGCTTGCCAAACCTACAACAATAAAATATGATCACACCCTGCTCCTCTACACCCTGTGGTCTTCGTTGGTCCTTTTGCGAAATGGGGTATCGATTTCATAACATGTCACCCTCACTCAACCGAGGGGCATGGATACATTATTGTAGCTGTATATTATTTTACGAAATGGGCTAAGGCAATGCCAACATTCGACAATACCGAAAAGACTGCAGCATTATTCATATTCAATCACATCATTTCTCAGTTTGGTGTTCCTCAAGCTATCGTTACTGATCACGGTAGCCACTTTAGAAACTTCATGATGTCTGAACTCACTGAAAAGTTGGGTCTTAGCCATGAAACATCAACACCCTATTACCCACAAGCCAACGACCAAGTTGAAGAAATAAACAAAGTCCTCATTACCATGCTTCGATGAATGATAGGGATTCACAAAACGAGTTGGCACATGATGTTGTTTTCATCATTGTGGGCTTACCGGACATCTGTTAAGTTTGCTACCGGGTTTACACCGTTCCAGTTAGTCTATGGTCTAGAAGCCATTTTGCCGATTGAATGTGAGATACCTTCCCTAAAACTGGTTGTCAAACTTCTCCCAAACACTTCTACCGAAGAAGAGCGTCTGTTGTATCTCATGCAATTAGACGAAACCCATCGCGATGCCACCCTAGTTATAGAAGCCCAGAAGAAACACGTCAAAGCCCAATACGACAAACATGTCAAGCCACGTGTTTTCTCCAAAGGTGATGTGGTTCTCCTTTACGAAACAAGATCAAGATATGCTAAGAGCCAAAAAATTTGAAGTTATGTGGCGAGGTCCTTATATCGTCAGATGAGTTTTGGAGAAAGGAGCTTACGAGTTGGTGGACTATGATGGTATCCCTTTGAGTGAACCCAGAAATGGGTTGTACTTAAAGAAGTACTATGCTTAATATCACCTGTGCATGAGTGCTTGTATTTTATTGTATCATACATTTTGTGTGTTACTTTAGTATGCTTTTTTGTTATTTGGTCTCTGCCCTCGATCGCTTATCTTTTGTTGTGCTTGGTTTCTATATGTCGGAGTCTTCGCTACCCCACATTGGCTTCGCCGATGGCGCTAGTCATAGTACTCAGAACCTTGCTTCTACGGCATGGGAAATCTACGCACCTACAAACGAACTTATCAGTCTATGAGGTGTGTGCCTCGGTCGTGCGACCAATAATATAGCAGAATATAACATTGTCATCGAATTTTTGATTGATGCTATTTCGCTCGATATCCACCATCTAGTTAAATGACTCGATTCACAACTAGTAGTACAACAGTTAAGTAATGTTTGAGCTATCTGAAGTCCTACTTTATTACGGGTATATTTACGAATTCCCCTCTTGGAACGTTATTTTGATTATATCAAATATCATCACATTCCTAGATGTCTAAATGCATTGACTGATGCCTTTGCTAACTATGTGTTAAACAGACATTTGATAAATTTATAAACCAATCACACATCACATGTATTATACAACACAAAATACACCAGTAGAAGTCGTATATATGTATATAACGATCAAAAGTTTTTACAAAAAGTTTTTATCCAAAGATCAAAATCTCAAAATGTGAAGCCCACAACTTCTACAAAATAGCATCACAGATGATTCTCATGATAACACACAACTGTTCGGGCTACCCTACGGAGAATTCAACTGAGAGACTCAGACACACCCACAGTATGGTGCTGATAACATCTCGGGATCTCCCCAATAGTGATGTCTGGGACATCCACAGTCAACCCCTCTAAGTTCTGTTCCACTGCCTCA
The DNA here is from genome assembly GCA_009831015.1 of Picea engelmannii. Classification (NCBI taxonomy): domain Eukaryota; kingdom Viridiplantae; phylum Streptophyta; class Pinopsida; order Pinales; family Pinaceae; genus Picea; species Picea engelmannii. The sequence goes on from ML778352.1 coordinate 880,726, forward strand.
TAGTCCTCAGCATCCCATCTTGCCACTGGATCCACTTTGCCTCGCCTCTGAATGGGAGATGTTCCTGGAGGTTAATATGGCCCCACATCTGTGTCATCAAAAGAAATTTTTTGATTAGTCCTTCGATAAACATAAAAACATTTTATATAATAAAATTTGCAAAAACATTTAAAAAGAACAAAATGTGTACTTCTCACCCAAATCACCCCACTGAGCGTCCTCAGGCAGGACCAAATCCAGATCTCCTCGAAAATCTAAATCGTCATATGCGTAGTCATCGATCATCAACATCTGGGGCCTCAACCAGTCAAAAAATGAATCATTATATCTAATTATGCCCTGCTACGTGTTGAACCATGAGGTTACACCACCTCAGCATCCTCGGATCCTGTGGGGCCGGTAAACCCCAATCCACCTATAGTCACAGCAGTGGGACCCTCTTGAGAAAGAATGACACCAAAAGTGACCCATACCTGAACTGCTTCAGGTCACCCCTTTTGCACTTTTTCAGTTGCCTCTTCATACTACGGAAAACCACGTCTGACCAGTTGAAAACCTGAGGCTCTGTGCACTCTATTGCATATTGGAAATAGCTATGGAGAGCCATGTGCGGAGAAACGCTCCTAGTCATGCATGCAATGGTAAACAAGATAGTCCACAAGGTCAGATTTTGGACACCCCAGATGGCGACCTTACCCTTGCTTCTCTCCACCTCGGGTACACAATATCGATGAACATACTTGCTCATAGGAAGTCTGCCACCTCTAACTCCGGTCAAAGTAGCATGGTATCCACGTCATGACAACCCCGTCAGAAAATAGATATCCTCAATATCTAGTGTCAGCGTGTGGACTCCTACGTGAAATAACTGTTAATCCACATCCCACATGTGGACCAGGTACTCTAACAATCTGAGTTGAGCTCTCATGCCCGGGATCCTAAAACATTTTAAGAGCCCACATTCTCGGAGGGTAGCGACTGTACCTAGATCATTCCCGACAATGGAATCATCCTCCTCATGTTCTCTTTCCCTCCATTCCAACATCGTGATGGTCAACACCTGCAATGGAGCCATGAGAAGGAAGTCAACAACTTGTTTTAAACTCTTGCATAATTTTTTAATGAGCAAAACCTCACATAAAAATCTATTTTCTGGCCCTCGCAGGTGAACCTTTTGCACAGTGCGAGATTCTCGCAGGTGCACTGAATCCCACCTACGAAAATCATATATTCTCACAGGTCCCGAATGGCCCACCTGCTATAATTCTTGAGCGCATATACCGACCCTAAAATGGACTCAAAACTCTAAAATTGCCAATAAAAATCAAAAGTAAACCATGGAAAAGTTGGAAAATTAGAAGATTATCTCTTTGGCTGAAACTGTTTGCCGAATGATCTCTTGTGCCTCCCATAATCGAGCAAATAAATTTGGGGGAAAATGAGGTATGTTGGACAAGTTTTTGGCAAAGTAACAATGAAATGGTAAAAATGATTTTTCACCCATTTATTCACTTTTTACTATTTCTTGTTGATTGTTTATATTATTTTTATTGCTTTGCTTAAAAAACCTAATATCCTAATAGCCTTGTGAGTATGGTTTTTCGCAGATATAGTGACTTCGAAGTCCGAACGATAGTGTACGAGTATTTTTTTTTTTTGTCACATGTATGACTACATTTTTAGGGTTTTTGTAGGGAAAACCTCGAGCTCAGTCTTCATTCGTTCTCGCGCTCGAAAATACATGAGAATGCAAGCAAGTATACTTTTTCTCATATTTTCGTACTCATCATGGTAACCCGAAAACGACGAACATAAAGGAGTATCCTTTAAGCTCTTTTCATGCTCCATAAAAACGAAAAGATTTCCGAGCGATCTTGTTATTTTCACGCTCGTTAAAGTATTTGAAGAAAACATTCGACAGACGATATTTTATCACTTTTTTGGTCTCGTTGAACTCATTTACGAAAAGGGAACTGGGAGAGTTCTCTTTAAGTTTTTTTCAGACTCTCAAAACATGAAAAACCCCTAAGTTTTCTATCCTTGGACTCATTAAACAAACATCGAAAGACCCATAATGGGACCGAACCACTCCTTCTTAGGGTTCGTTAAATGTACTTCGAGCGACTCGTTCGAAGGATGAGCTTACATCGACAAGAATATGTTATCCTCCTCAAGCTTGTGTAAAAATAAAGAGGTACTCGCCAGATATGGCGGGGGAAATTTTGGGAAAGGGATATGTTTTCGTATTTGTGTTAATGGCAGTAAGCATCGCTCTTGAAAATGACACTCCCCATTCGTCATTTGAATCTGTGTTGGGAAATCCATTTGTCTTTTGTTCGACTTGCTACAAGGTCATATCTTGGGTCGTCTTTGAGTTAGTGTTGCCAATTCCCTTGTCATGTCGTTCATATGTTCAAGAGAAGTTCAAACAAGCCTTTCATTGTGTCAGCCACCTACAATTGTCCATTCTCACTACGCCAGCCTTCCCTGTGTTCGTTTCAACTCCTATTCATACTTTGATCCACCCTCAAAATCTGTTACTTATTTCATGTCATTGATGGGGGATACATCAAGGCCCTCCTCTGATGAGTCTTTTTCTGTCTACTCCAACTCATTTTTCGGGAATAAGACTTAGAAATTATTTAGTACCTTGGAACCTGCATGCCTTAATGGAAGGTCTCTTCACTTTCAACAGGGGTTTCACATCATTGATCCCTGATCGAGAGATTCCGCTGAGTGCTCGACTTCAGCTCATTCATTCACATTCGTTCAGATTGTACTTCGGTACCTTGGGATTCATTGACATCAATGGTGATTTCCCTCGCACTTGTTAACGATTTTCATCAATGATCGGTAATCGAGTGGTTTCTACCATGTTCGACTTCAGCACATGTAATCACATGGCTAGATTCATACTTTCAGGTGATGAGATTGAAGACCCATGGTCTCATCTTTTTGATCCAGGCTGCGATGGAGTATGTATGATTTGTATCGACACATAGATCCACTTTGTATGTCGTGTGGCTATGTCTTAATTTAAGTCTTCTAACATAGATCCACAGTGTATTCCTGGTGGTTATGTAACATTTTGACAACATGGATCCACGGTGTCTGATTGGTGGCCATGGCCTACTTTTATGATTTCATTCATTTGTGATCTGAGCATGGGAATGCCTACCTCAGAACTGTTATTATATTCTGCATATGCTTGGTTGTTTATGGGTTTTTGATTAGGTGCACTCCTTGTTTCTGACACCCACACACGCATTTTACAAAGTATTTTGGCTGTCACAAATTCCAGCCTCATACTTTGGGGGCAATTTTGTTACACATTATTTTAGTCACTCTGGTGATGTGTCTACAGTGATGTGTTTAGGTTCCCACAAGGAATTTTTGCCTGAGAAAAGTGACTATTGTCTTCCTCTACAAAACATATTTTTATAGTGAGTTCGCAGACTGCATATGGTGTAGGATGTGAGAATCTCGATTCTCGCAGGCAACCTTATACCTAGACTGCGAGGTGTTTGCAGTTTTGTCTATAGGTAGGGTGCGAACCTATTCTGAAGCTTGAAGGGAAGAGGAAGTTACGAAGTTTCTAGAAGAGTATCTTCTAGAAAATGAGTTGGCATTCGCATGGTTGGCATCCTACTAACTTCTCAGATTTAGTGGGATCATCCTCATCCATTTAACCATCTCTCATTCTCCTATATATTGAAAGGTTTCTCATAGAAAAGGTTAAGCAAGATTGAATGAATAATTGAGGAGAGAATTGTGTGAAGAACTCTTTTTGGATTGAAGCTTGATGACTATATTTTGTCTATCAAGTTGTACTGGATCTTCTTCATGCAAATGTAGAGCAAGTGTGTGTGTTGGAACCAAGGGTCACTGAAAGGAAGCTTGCGACATCAAGTCGATCTGGTTGTATCTTCTACTTTCATTTAATATAATACAACGACATGTCCCTTTCCCATAAAATCACTCTTATTTTATTGCATAACTCCTTGATCATATGCATAGGTTGACATTGAATATACTTTGTTATCTTCACTTTGGTTGGTTTGTGTTGTCTTGGACTCGCTTTCACAAGAGCACCGGAGCGAAGTAGGAATCTAAGGAAGCGATACAAAGGTACGCCACTCATTCCTTCTCGGTAATAGATTCAATGACTGCAACCTAGAGAAAGAGTCATGTCCTGTCCTATTTTGTTTTAGATCCAGGTGGATCTAGGGAGATCAGTTAGTGTCTGCACCTACTGATTTATTCAATAACAATCGAGTAGACTTGAAGTCGAAGATATTGGCAACAATTCGAAGAGGTCAAAAGGCATGTGTGTGGCAACTGACTAAAGACCGAATGAAGGTCGATTGGCAGTCGAATGGTAATCCGACTTGGTATTCAACTATAATAGAATATCAAGATTCGCGGGATTTGTAGCCAATGATCTGGGTGGATCTGTAACCATTTTTGGGTGCCTTTTCTTTAGGGTTTTTCTTAGTGTAAATCCTATAAAGAAAGCCTATTGTAATGTTGTAAAAGCAAATCAATAATTGTAGATTAGATCATCTTTACATGTTGTTTGTCATGCAGATGTAATTCAAATTGGCTATAGTGTTTTTCTTGTGTAAAACAATAAGGTATGAGGTCAATTGTGTCTTAGGTGTAGACCAAGGTTAGGTATGTAACCTTTTATTCTGAATGAATAAGACAACAAGAGAACAAAACACTCAAGGAATGTTGGTTTTCCCATTTGGGTTTCCAGGGTAAAATCTTTGTGTACTGTGTGTTTTCTTTTCCATTTACTTTGTTGATGAAATATTTATTCCTCTCTACTACTAGGTTTACTGTGGAAGTGTTCCTCATTTCGTGACAAAGTATCCCCTTCAAACTTCACATTAGCTCAAGCCTTTATGTAAGTTGGAAAGTTTAAGTATGGGATGACCATCATCAGACCCTATTAGGTGTTCCAACCAAATAGGAAAGAAAAGACCAAAATAGAGGGATACATCCTAAGGGAAGAAGGAAATAAAAGAACCCTTCAAGAGTAAGTGTGACAGTGAAACGTGTTGGGATTACTTCATGACTTATGGAATAATTTGGTCCATTTCTATTAGCGCCTTTGTGGAGGGTACACTTTCTCTTGAATTGCCCCTTTCTAGGTGCTACATTTTTCCAAACCCCTTAATCTACCTTTTATTTTGTCTTTTCATTGATTTGCAAGTCCCCTTTATAAGGTTTCAAGCATTATCATTCATTGCTTTGGGATTGGGGAGAATGCAAAAGGGATTGAGCTCAAGTATGGATTGGATTTTAAATTTCCTCACTACCCAATTCTTTCTTTCTTTTATAACATTCTATATCTATTATTTTTTACTAGAAGTTGCAATCAACCTTTGGGCCTTTATCCCCTCTTCTCATGAGAGAATAAAGCATGATCCATTACCAAATTTTACTACACTGTGACAAGCTCCAATATGGTAAGTGTTCCTTGAACATGCCACATGGAAACCAACAATGAAGTTACAACAATTCCTATACCTCTAGCCTTCACGACAATAATGATTTTAAGGGGGAAGGAGTTTTAGGGCCCAACCCTAACCTCCCTATTTTGGGATACTTAGAAGTTAGTTAATTAATGTATGAACCCATCTTCTTTGAATAAGTCAATAAGATAGTTAGTGTGCAATTACTCAATGTAAAATAGTAATGTTTTATTAAATAAAATTAGCTAGATGCTTGATACTCATCAATGATGAAACCACACATGTCATGAGAGTTTTGAAAAAAAAAAAAAAAAAACTATTTTATAAAAGTAGAAAATTACATAATTTTTTCTAAATATTTTTATTATACTAAAAATTTCTCAAAAAAACAATAAATATTTTTCTTTTTTTGAATTATCAATATAAATGTTTATATCAGAACTTTTATTTCTCCTAATTTACTTTCTACACTTTATTTCTTTTAATACTTCTTATAATTTATTATTTCCATAACATACTCCTCTATGACTCTTGGGCCATGCCGAGTCTTGAAGCCATCACATGGTTGCTACATAAGATTGCTTATAGAAACTTATATTCTTATACATTCCTGTCCACTTATATTTTAACCTATCTTGTATTTTTTTTTTATTCTTCTATAAGTATTTATGCCTAAAGGCGTACACCTATTGATAATGGGCACATTTAATGATCTTTTAACATTAAATCTTAATCTTATGGTCAACAATTGAAGATGCTGGCATATTCTTAGTAGTCCTCCCAAATCAATGGATGAGATTTTCTGTTCATAACTTCTTTGTATTTATAAATGCATGCGTTAACATGTTTACTTTTTCACATTTACCTAATCATATTAAGAAATGACTGTGAAGCCATATGCTTGCCACGTTAAGATGATTAACAAGAATTAATATGTATGCAAAATTTTATTGCCACGTTTAGATGTTTAAGAGACACTACCTAAAATGGATTACAGGTATAACTGCTGGAATATAAACCAAACTAATTTGTGAACCGTGACCACGTTTCACTGATCGATATATTTTCTGTCGTTTCATGTTATAGTCGTCTTAAGTTAATTCGTGATACTTGGCTTTCGATTTGCACGATGTCTGGCTTTGGCTCTTAATAGTGTTCGCTTTTTGCATGGGCAATGGTGTTCGCCTTTAGGCGTACATCAACCACGAGTTTAAGTGGCTGCGCTAGTATATTATAAGTATTAATTAGAAGAATTTTCCAGCATAATTTATAACAATAATAATAATATATTTTTAAGGTCATGGTCAAGCCATACCAAATTGGTGTATGAGACCCACTTGTTTGTGGGACAAGGGATCCCCTTCCAATGATTTGACTAGTAAAGTCTATGGAGGTATACATACCCTACTCCATTAGGCCCACGACCTTTTAATAACACATGTTCTTAACCATAACCATTAAACCCACTCAAATTGTATTAGTGAAAAAAACTTTCCAAAGAACTAACAACCATCATGCATAATTTATTTTAGGAAAATGATAAAGGATACACTCCTTATATATGAGAAGAATGATGAAATTTCAATAAACATAACTTTTTTTTTAAATATATTAATATTTTAAAAATTGATTTCTTCAAATTAATTAATTATAATAAATAAAAAAATATTTTAATCTTAATTATAATGAATGTAAATTTATTTTAATTTTGATTCATGCTTTTTGTTATCTATAATGTTTTTAAAGGTTTTTAAAATTTAAGATATATATTGTAAAAAATATTAGTGAATTTTGTATCAAAACAAATAGTTTTTTTCACTGAAATGTAGTTTGTAAGGTTTTTTATTTTAAAATCTCAAACCAAACCTAACCTATAATGTAATTTTGATGCAATCATTTTTTAAATATAAATAAATAAATAAATAACATTTTAATAAATAAAACTCAAAATATTTAGTTAAATAATTTTTATTAAAAAAAAAAATCGATATTTAAAGTTAAGTGAAGTGAATTTTATTACACTTTATTATGCGGAAAGGCGTACACCTATTGATAATGGGTAGATTTAATAGGGGTTTAGTGCTTAATAAGTTTTCTATGAACAATATTAAACATGGCTGTAATATTCTTAGTAGTCACACAAAATAAATGGCTGTGATTTCAATCATTAACTTCCTAGCTATTATAAAGACATCCATTTATGTGTTTACTTTTTTACATTTACCTAATCATATTTAAAAATTACTTTGATAGCTAACTAATTACCACTTAAGTGATTAACATAAATTAAAATATTAACACCAAATAAATGAAGCGCAACCATTTATTTGTTAATCAATAATAAAATTTAATAAATTCTTTATCAACCGATAAATTTCTACGTTGTCCCGCTGATATATTAGCTGCTGTGCTAGTTTTATTGCAGCTTAATAAGCATGTAATCAATGTGAATATATAAAGATAACATCCATAGGTTATGAATTCTAGTCGATTTCAGATTATAGAAAGATATAAGGATAACTTTGCTAGGATTTCATACTAAAAAGAGAGTGTAAAAACTTTGCAGACAATAGAATTGGAAATTAATTCCACGCCACTCTAGCCTGTAAAGTTTGGTTATGGCGCAACAATAAAAATAAATTAAATGCGGTAGACGGTTACCATAAATAACATTTTAATAAATAAATAAAACTCAAAATATTTAGTTAAATAATTTTTATTAAAAAAACAAATCGATATTTAAAGTTAAGTGAAGTGAATTTTATTACACTTCATTTTATTGTAGTTTAATAAGCATGTAATAGATGTGAATATACTAGCACAGTTGCTAATTTGCGGATGGTGAACGCTAAAAGGCAGTTGGCTATTAAACTTTTGAGCGACTATTGGTGGTACTAGCACAGAAACATACGAGCCTTTCATTTTTATGTGACCCACGTTTTGTATTTTATGTGATCCACGTGGCCACTTTAATATCTTAATATTTTTTAATCAAGTAGATGTGGCAATAAGTTAGTGAATACAGTAATTTTTAAAGTGAATACAGTAATTTTTAAACACAATTAGGTAAATGTAAAAAAATAAACATATAAACGGATGTTTTTATAACAGCTCGGAAGTTAATGGATGAAATCAGAGCCATTCATTTATTGTGACGACTAAAAATATTCTAGACATATTTAATTCCATCCATAAAAAACTTATTAAAAACTAAATACCTATTAAATATACCTATTATCAATAGATGTAAGTCTTTCAATTTCAACTTAATAAAGATAACATCATAGGTTATTAATTCTAATCGCATCACGATTTCAAATTATAGAAAGATATAAGGATAACTTTGCTAGGATTTCATACTAAAAAGAGAGTGTAAAAACTTTGCAGACAATAGAATCGGAAATTAATTCCACGCCACTCTAGCCTGTAAAGTTTGGTTATGGCGCAACAATAAAAATAAATTAAATGCAGTAGACGGTTACCATCGGAAGAGAGGTCCCACTTCTTGGGTTATCCGACTCTGTACAAACCCCGAGGCTTGAACGCCGATAATATATTGCAATTCCTCTGCAACTTCCTTCATGGTGGGCCTCCCTTGCCTCTTCTCCTGCAAACAACCCATTGCCAAGGCCACCACAGCTTTCATTGTGTCCAAAACAACCTCGGAAGCGTTGTCCCTTAAGCGAGGATCAACAACATCCATGATCCTTCCCTGCTCCCCTTGGTTAAGCACATGTACTGGAAGATTTACCTCCTCGGGTTCCCTGTTGAAATCAATGGCCTTCTGCGACGTCACCAGTTCAAGCAAAACTACACCGAAACTGTACACGTCACTCTTATCAGTGAGCTGATAATTTTTGTAATACTCGGGATCCAAATAACCCAGCGTCCCTTGAGCGCA
>ML778352.1:892093-908760 GCA_009831015.1 Picea engelmannii
CCACACTTGGGACAGCTACGTAAAACCCCTGCAACACTCTGGCTGATGCTGGAAGTCCTCCAGATTATCAATAAATAAGCCATATACAGCCCATGTTTAATACTCAGTATACCATGATTCCCTATCCCACCTGCTGTGAACATGTTGACAGCCGAGAAAGTCAAATGGAAAACACTAATGCAGATACTTGTTGGCATATAACACGCAGCTTTTAAATGTTCAAGAGTCCTATGAAGTTAGAGCTTCGATTGATGTTAATTCAGAAATGAATAAAATTCTGAAAAACATAATTCCATCTTATCAAAAAATTCTATTATGATGAAACTCTAGGTATACTAATCTTGTAAAGAAAAATCTTTTTCTTACCCCTATCTTCACCTTTGATTAGATTAAAAACATGTTAAATGTAAGTCAGGCTCTAAAACTGCCAACTGTGCATATGGAGAAGACGAGCTTCATCAACAAACAATCGCCGAGTAAACTGATTATAAGGAGAGACGCGGCACGCCATGCGAATGACCAACAAGTAGATAGGAATGCATGCAGTAGTATAGTCTAATAATAAACACAAATGGCAGTGTGTTAGAGCGTATCTTATGATTCCATATGCAAATTTTATGAGGCAAGGCAATATCCATATGCGAATTGCTCGCAAATTTGTTTTAACCGTCTCTTCTATAACTGGAATCGTAATCTATACCTAACCACACCATTGGTTCATTGTTTGGAAGCCTCCGCCCCTCTAGACCTGCCCAAACACCCAAATTTTCGTCCCAAAATCAAATTTTCTTCACCGTGAAGAACCACAGTATATACCAGGGATATGTTGGCCTGTGGTCAATCGGTGGGCGTTAGGTGGTTTTTATTGGAAACTCAGCTATAGCATGCTTATGCAAGTCTCCACCAACTTTCTTTTTCTAATAAGAAATCCACATCTATAAAATCAAATATCAAGTAAGCTTCATCCCTTCAACTTTCCTTGAGGGCAGTGTAACCTTATTTCACAAACTAGAACCTGCATTGCAACTACAGGTGACAATCAAGTTTGAATTCCCATGATTGTTACAGAAGATGATTTATCTATCAAAATGGTTTTTTTCATATAAGTTATATTAATGTTGTGAAGTTGCAATGGTGTAAATTCGTGTATGATCATAAGGTAAAATTTTAAGAACCCTCCCAATATATATAGTAAATGGGGAAGCACATGATACATAGAAAAATTTGAAGGTCATTTTATTAATAATAGAATATGCATATAAAATTTTTTGGTGAATCTTATTGAATTATAAAACTTTGTAACATTTTCATAAATATTTTATTAAACTATAAAAACTTGTCAAATCTTGGCACATATTTTCATAAAGTTATTAATACATTATTACTAATCCTTTTATTTTGATCATCTTTCACCATAAAGTTTATATATTTGTTGATCTCAACCTTCTCTTTTCTCAAGCTCATGAGAAATCAATGATTTCTATCTCACTTTTATTATGGATTTTTTATTACTAATTTATCTATTATTATGAAAAGACATTTAGAAATAAAATAATGAATATTAGTTGTCTAAAAAGAATAATGATTCCAATCCTTTTATTTTGATCATTTTTCACCATAAAGTTTATATATTTGTTGATCTCAACCTTCTCTTTTCTCTAGCTCATGAGAAATCAATGATTTCTATCTCACTTTTATTATGGATTTTTTTATTACTAATTTATCTATTATTATGAAAAAACATTTAGAAATAAAATAATGAATATTAGTTGTCTAAAAAAAAATAATGATTCCAATCCTTCTATTTTGATCATCTTTCACCATAAAGTTTATATATTTGTTGATCTCAACCTTCTCTTTTCTCAAGATCATGAGAAATCAATGATTTCTATCTCACTTTTATTATGGATTTTTTATTATTAATTTATTTATTATTATGAAAAGACATTTAAAAATAAAATAATGAATATTAGTTGTCTAAAAAGAATAATGATTCCAATCCTTCTATTTTGATCATCTTTCACCATAAAGTTTATATATTTGTTGATCTCAACCTTCTCTTTTCTCAAGCTCATGAGAAATCAATGATTTCTATCTCACTTTTATTATGAATTTTTTATTACTAATTTATCTATTATTATGAAAAGACATTTAGAAATAAAATAATGAATATTAGTTGTCTAAAAAATAATGATTCCAATCCTTCTATTTTGATCATCTTTCACCATAAAGTTTATATATTTGTTGATCTCAACCTTCTCTTTTTTCAAGCTCATGAGAAATCAATGATTTTTATCTCACTTTTATTATGGATTTTTTATTACTAATTTATCTATTATTATGAAAAAACATTTAAAAATAAAATAATGAATATTAGTTGTCTAAAAAGAATAATGATTCCAATTGTTTAATGGTTCTAACCATTTAAACCAAATGTCATCGTATATATTATACTCTTTATTGATTTAATACTAGCACAGCCACATAATTGTGGTTGATCAACCTCCAAAAGTTGATAAGATAAAAAAAATTCTTAAAAGAATATATTAAATTTTATTATTGATTAACAAATAAATGGTTGAGCTTCATTTATCTGGTGTTAATATTTTAATTTCTGTTAATCACTTAGGTGGCAATCAATTAACTATCAAAGTAATTTTTAAATATGATTAGGTAAATGTAAAAAAGTAAAGACATAAACGGATGTCTTTATAACAGCTAGGAAGTTAATGATTGAAATCACAGCCATTTATTTTGTGTGAATATTAAGAATATTTCAGCCATATTTAATCCTGTCCATAGAAAACTTATTAAGCACTAAACCTCTATTAAATCTGCCCATTGTCAATAGGTATACGCCTTTCGACTTAAATATACACAATGAGTGAATTTGCTTTGATGACCTCCAGGTGTTTTGTTTCGGCTGAGAGAAGCCAATTTCATTCTTTCTTCGTATCATAGCTTTCGGTTGGGTGAAAAGACCATTGTTGTGTGCGCCCGTTTGAATATTATTTGCTGTGAGAGACTGCTGAGAAACTGTTGTTGTCGAAAAGCCGATCGCTGCCACCCAATTTTCACGCTGCACTTTATTGGCCATGTCTGTTGGTGGCTTTGCTTTTCTGGAAGAACTGTGCCTTGCAAGAACACTGCTGGATGTTTCCATAAACATAAGCTCAAGAACATTGTTGGATGTGCTTTAGTCATCCCGTCGCTGCCCCCGCCACCGCCGGGGAAAAGTCATCCGGGTGATTGGGATAACTATGTGCGTACTAGCGGCTACGCTTGGATTAATTNTGGATGTTTCCATAAACATAAGCTCAAGAACATTGTTGGATGTGCTTTAGTCATCCCGTCGCTGCCCCCGCCACCGCCGGGGAAAAGTCATCCGGGTGATTGGGATAACTATGTGCGTACTAGCGGCTACGCTTGGATTAATTGAATTTGGAAGTGGAATACTTTCTCTCGTCGAAGACCTCGGGAACGTTTTTTTCACCACCAAGTTCTCCTTCCAAAGAAAACTACAGAGGAGGCCAAGGCTAAGGAATCTTCTGAGATATGAATGCATTTTTTTGTATTTGCCATAATTGTTAAACCTCCTCCGCGTATATGCAATTGGTGGAAAAAGAGTAGTGTTAGATAAAGCTAGATCGTTGTTGCAACAAAACACATATTTCCACCATTTATGTCCCATATTCTTATGCAAATTTTCATGATCATTGCTAGTGATTTTTATTGTTGATATCGATAGTTTGGTGATTTGGGTTTGTGTAATTTGGTGATTAGAGCGATAAGAAATAAAAAGGAGATCGTTGTTGTTGGATTAGATCAATATAAAAATTACAATACCAGATATAAAAAGTATGCATAACAAAAATAAAATGTTAGAAATGGCAGAATAATAATAATATAACAGAACAATCACCACAATAGCACTGAAATGATATAAGAATAACAACAGAAATAGCACTTTGATTTTGAAAGCAACGTATTTTGAAAGCAATGTTCACAGGGCTCTTCGAGGGGGCAACCTCCAATTAAGCAACGCTCTATTACAATATTATCCAAGCTAGGGTTCTCATACCCTTGACTCCTATTTATACTAAATATGTCTATTAAAAGAAGCATCTAGAGGAAGATCCTTCTAGAAGCAGAAGCTTCTATTAGGTCTTCTTACATCCACCTTATTCTATTTTATTCAAAGGCGCCCCCTTAAAAATAGCCTTGTCCTCAAGGCTTGAGATGAGGAGATTGTTGTTGAATGGTAGTTGGTTCTCAAGTAGCATCTGTTGGAGTTGTATCTTTCCACTTGACTAGCACTTCCTTGATGGTTCTCTAATGTAGGTGACGCTAACGCCGGTCCAAAACTGCTTCTCGCTATAGCCAAATGGATCCTTCATCAGATAACTCAGGAAGGTTGGTTTGAATTTGACACTTACCTCCAATCACCTTCTTTAAGCATGAAACATGAAAAACAAGATGTAGCTTCGAATGGTTGGGCAAAGCTAATTGATAGGCTACTTGTCCCACATGCTTGAGAACGGTATAAGAACCATAAAATTTGGGCGTTAGCTTCTGACAATGCTCGGCCTTGAGGGAAGTTTGCTTGTAAGGTTGCAGTCGAAGAAACACTTGATCCCCTTATGCAAATTGACGTTCAGAGCGACGTTGATCTGCCTGTTGCTTCATGCGATTTTGTGCCATGAACAAATTCTTTTTGAGGGTACAGAGAATAGCCTCTCGAGCTGTAAGTGTTTGGTCAACCGCCTAGACCTTCGAGGCACCCGATAAGAATGAGAGAATTGAAGGTGGCTTCTGTCCATATACCGGTTCAAAAGGAGTCATGCGTGTAGTTGTATGGTGTTGGCCCTTGGTTATGGAAGGAAGTGAAGAACGAGGAAGAAAAGGTAAAAAGCGAGCTTCGTGGGAGACACAGTGACTGTCACTGGGTCAAAGTGAGCAAAAGAATAGAAAAGATGGAGTGAAGTGCAGAAAAGAAGGTCATTGGATGAGGAGATCGAGGATGACATATCAACAAGAAAGATGGACCGAGGATGACTCGGGAAGTGGAAAAATCCATCATTACATGCCTTGGAGCACTGCGAGATGAAGAAGGAAAGACAGGCTGACGAAGCCCCGAAAGAATGGGTCAAGTTGACCTAGGATTTTGGTAATTAGGGTTTTGACACCTGGGTTTTGACCTGAGGTTGTCGGTGAGGGATTGTAATGTATAAATAGAGGTTGAGAGGACCTAGGTCGGGTCGGTACTATGGCTGAGTGTTGTTATTGATTATTGTTCATTGGGAGAATATTGTATTATGGGTGAGAGAAGTGTTGAGAGAGAAAGCCTTCTGGTATTGTAAGATCTTCAGCTGGCTGTGAAGAACAAGTCTTGTAGCTAGGTGCACAGGAAGGGAGAGTGAGGATTTGCTGGCCAAGAGCGCAAATCAGAACTATAAGCTTTATCTTAATATATCATAAGCACAGTTCTGTGGACGTAGCCCTAGAGAGATGGTGAACCACGTACATCTGGTGTTGTGTGTGTGATTGATGCTTTGAGCTCTATTGTTGTTATATTGTTATCTGCATTATTGTATTAGATCAGATCTATAGTTGTAAAGGATAGATCTAGCTAGTTGAATGGTAGATTCATGTTAGGTTGTCGTTGTAATAGGAACCACTTGATATTCGCCTGGTTGTAGACATCTCTATCCTACAACCCCCTCATAGTTGCTTCGGGTGAGACTGCATCTGCTTCACAAGTGTTGCCGAAAGGGCTAGTAGCTAGGGCTTGTTGGTGCGCTCTTGGAGTTGAACCCTGGGTCTACCCCTGTGCCAACAAATGGTTCTATTGCTGGGACTGGAACTGTGATTGCTGGGAACAAAAGAAGAAAAATATTTGTACGAACTAATCTCTGTGCATAGATCTGTTGGCCTAGTGCACAATATTCTACTTGACCTACAAAGCTTTGTGTCGAGAAAAAGGGGTCAGATCTGAAGGGAAAAGGTCAGATCTGCAAAGAAAGAGGGCAGATCTGAAGGGAAAAGGTCAGATCTATAGAAAAAGAGGTCAGATCTGAAGGGAAAAGATCATATCTGTAAGAAAGAGGTTGATACCGAAGAAAAGAAGTGATATATGAACGCTCTATGGTTTAAGAAAAGTAAAAGTGGAAATTTCTGAAGGAAAAAGGTCAGATCTGCAGAAAAGAGGTAAGACCTGTAAGCTCTGTGCTCTGATAATGGTAAGAATAGTCAAATTTTTTTAGACTTGGAAGCTTTGTGCTCTATAGAATTAAGATAAGTGAAATTTTTTGTTTCTAAAGCATGGATCTAGGTATGTTTGATAGATTATGTCCTAGCTTCAAAACTAGGGCATTAATAGATAAAAGAATTGCAGAATTGGAGCTTCGCCGAGATATCAGAACAATGACATAGATTACTTCTCCATGACGAAGCAATATAGCCATTGGAACCGATATACTTGTTCGACCGCCGCTCCGAATGGATTGAAAAACAGTTATGCATTACCACTAGACCGTTGGATAGCACTAGAACAGATAGAATGGAGTTAATCAAGACCCCATGTCCGTTGCAAGAAAACCGTTGCTGAGATTTCCTACTTAACCCATCACGCCACACACCGAGAATACTTTTTTCTAACTGAGAATTTGAGGACGAACCTTGATATTTACTTACCCTGAGATCATTTCCTTACTATTCACTCTAGTCTCTGAATTCCTTTTGCACCCGAGCTAGCTGACCCAAGTTTGTATGTCGGACGAGCTCAATGCTGCTGAGAAAATTGTTGAAGAAGTTCTAATTGATTTAATGACCAAGAGAGTCATGTTAGAACACAAAATGTCTACAGGTGTACAGGCATCGTCCTCGGGCGCACTGCCAACTTCCCCCTCCACTACTCGAGCATGACCATTATGATCGCCTTCGAAAGGATGATATAAGCTTAGAAACAAGTTCTCCACTGTGAAAATGATCCCAAGCATCTTGTCTAAATATATCCCACCACTAAGTGGAATAGTGAATCAAGACACTGTACCTAGAGACTTCGACTATGCTATAGTCACTACGTACCTCCCGAAAGGGGTGTGCATAGTTCATGCTGACCAGGAGAAGATCACCGCACAAAAATTTAGTGATTTTAACCTTGGAGATCGCAAGGTTTACAATATGGTGGCCCCACACAAGTACTTGACTATTACAAAAGGAAAGAAGCCCAAGATTGTACCATAGCAATGGACCCATAACCTTGTGCAGTCACCCTCCTCAACGTAATGAAGATTCCACATTTCAGGAGGCATCAGGAAGTAAATGCATGCATTAGATTGTTGTTGTCCTACTACCACGGAGAATACCTATGGTTGGACCACTGCATCACTGTGGATCTGATTCTGATCAATCAGATCACTGGTCTAAGCATGCAGGGCCTTGACCCGCAGGACTTTTACCTTGGAAAGACCACAGATCGCACTCTCGCTCAACGAATAAAAGACACATATGGCGATCTGGAGAAAGGCACATGAGGTTACAAGGTAGCCTCCATTGAGAATGCAACAGTGCACTTTGGTTGCCAGCGAATCGCATGAAGGTTAGTCTAAAAAAACAAACATACATAGGTGACCGGATTTGTAGTTGACCTCGCAGGGAAGTGCGCGGAGGGACTACAAATGAACTGGGAAAAATACCTTATAAATCAGCTAGAGCTTGACAATAGACAAGCATAGGACCAAGGGTTTGAGTTCCACTTTAGGTGGTTGCTCACACTCATCGCTTTCATTGCTTGGGAACTACCCAAGGGAGCCACTTTTCTGGAGATCGAACCCTTCGAACCACTGGCTGTGAGTTTCTGTACGTTGTGGTACTCCAACGACATGAACAAACAGTGGTAGTCCAATGTCGTAATCCATGCTTACTACACTCAGTTGAATAATTCCATTCAGTCTACACCGCGAATCAGACCCAACATGCTTCATAGGTTTAGACCTTTGATGAAATTCATCACAGATCGTCACTTCACCTACATCACAGCGTGTGTAGATGAGCACAAACAACAACTCCAGTCATATTACAAGCTGACAGATGATGACTTGGAGGAGATTACCAAGGAATGGTCGACAGAACTCCCTGTTGCAGTAGACCCCGCAGATATGTCTAACGTAGATAGCCCTAAAGCTATGTCGGATACACCAGGACCGTGCAATACTAGGAAGGATGTGGAAGTTCAATATATCCACAACACATCCACGAAGACTGCTTCTCTCTCACCTGCGAAGGGAGGTGATGATGAAGAACTAGGGGGCAAATAAGTTGAGAAAAACAAAGGTGAGGTTACTCCGCCTAGAGACGAGGAAGATCCCTCCAAGAAAAGGAAGATTACCCCACCCAATCCCTCATATTGAAAGAATGTTAAGGCCACCGGGACCACGCTTAAAACTACACTTACCTTGGATGATTTTTACTTCTTAATTTCCGCACTGAATGATGTTTCACTAGAGATCGCAGAAAAGAAAGAAGCAAAGGAGGAGGAGCTATTCCGCTGGATCACAGGCGAACTCAAAGAAGTGTAGCAGGCACTCCGGTCCAGCCAAGCAGTTGCAGACATTTGAGTGCCATATTCTCCCATCGGGTCATTGTGATCTTGTAGCCATTCCTGGCGAGCGATTTGGATCCAATCTCGTACAATGAATGAAAGGGAAAAAAGGGATCCTTCATCTTCATATTTTCGGGAAAGTGCATCTGCAACCACATTGTCTTTGCCTTTCTTGTAAATGATTTCATAATCATATCCAAAAAGGTTAGTCACCCATTTTTGTTGTTCTAGAGAGGTAATGCGTTGTTCCAGAAAATAATTGAGGCTTTGATGGTCTATCTTAATTTGGAAACATTGCCCCAATAGATAAGGGCATCAAAGATCAATGACATGCAGAATTGCCAACATTTCCTTTTCATAGATGGATTTGCCCATATTTCTTTTAGTTAGTTTCTTGTTGGTAAAGGCCAAAGGTCAACCCTCTTGCATAAGGATAGCACCAATTCCTTTCCCTGAGGCATGACATTCCAACACAAAGGTCTTTGTGAAATAGGAAAGGGCGAGGACTGGAGTGGTGCACATGGCCATCTTCAAGGTTTGAAAATCTTGAGCAGCAGCTGGAGTCCAAGTGAAAGAGTTCTTTTTGAGGAGAGCAGTGAGAGGTGCTGCAATCTTCCCATAATTCTTAACAAACTTGCGATAATACCCTGTTAAGCCCAGAAATCCATGCAAGCTCTTAAGAGTCTTTGGGTGAGGCTAGTCTTGCATAGCTTCAATCTTTTTAGGATCCACCCTGATGCCATCTTTGCCAACCAGATGACCCAAGTATTCTACTTTTGAGGTGCCAAAAACACATTTAGACTATTTCAGGAAAAGTTGGTGCTGAGAGAGTAGATGGATAAGTCGCTCCACATGAGAAAGATGGTATGTCCAGGTTTTGCTATAGATGAGTATATCATCAAAGAAAACTAAGACAAAATGGCAGAGAAAAGGATGGAAGACATGATTCATGAGGCTTTGGAAGGTGGAGGGGGCATTACACAAGCCAAAGGGCATGACCAAAAAATCAGTGGCCCTCATGAGTTCTAAAGGTAGTCTTGGGAATGTCTGCCTCTTTCATACATATTTGGTGGTAGCCCGAACGAAGATCAAGTTTAGTGAAGAATTGAGCGCCACTCAATTCATCCATGTAATGTCCTCAAGGCCAAGCCCTGTTGTAAATCATGTCTATGAAGTATATAGCTTGCATTATGAATTGTAATTATGTTTTATAGGCTGGTGAGACAAGTTTATATAAGTTGGTGGGCTTATGCGTTATTAGGCCGGAGAGCCTAAGTGTTAAGGCCGGGAGCTTTCTTTTGTATATGTAATCATGCAAAACATTAATAAAAATATAAACACTGTTGTGTAGAGATTGACCATGATGAATGAATGATGGGGGACTAAGCTTCCACAGATTGGGTAAGGGATTGGGGGCTGGAAGGTGGGAAAGAGAGGCTAAGTGTTGAGCCTATGGGCTTAGGTCCTTGGGAATAATATTTTAATATTATTCCAAAAGACATGTGAAATATATGTTTTGTCCTAAGTTCCTGGAGAGGAACGCATGCTGATGGAGTGCATGCAGCTTCATGGGTGACATGTGTCGACCTAGGCACATGCAGTTAAAAACTGCAGAAGTCAGCCATGGAGGGGGGGTCATTGGGTCATTCTGTTATCCTCCGCCTGGGTTCACGGGGATGCTCATCTGAACCCGTTTTGCCTCTGCATCTGCATATGCATTGTTTCCTAGTCACACACCCTGAAACCCGTGGGA
This sequence comes from Picea engelmannii, assembly GCA_009831015.1. Taxonomy (NCBI): domain Eukaryota; kingdom Viridiplantae; phylum Streptophyta; class Pinopsida; order Pinales; family Pinaceae; genus Picea; species Picea engelmannii. The sequence continues at coordinate 902,449 of ML778352.1, forward strand.
AAACTGATAGACTGATCCACGTCTCCGGGGAAGTCTGAGTATCCCGTATTTGTCTAAGCCGTGTGGTGTCGTAATTGTGGGTTGTTGTGGCCATGTAGTTCATTCGTGAGTCATTATGTGTCTTCCAAGGAACCTGACACCTGGGTAATCACCTTAGCCGTGTCGTGTTTTAGTGTGGGTTGTTGATGCCTATGGTGCCATGCCCATCTGCTGTTTTTATTATCATCCTTGTGTGAATGAATGTTGAATCGTTGTTGTTGTCCTCCTTGTGATGGAACAGAGTTGAAGAAGCAGGTTGTCAGGCCTGTGAGAAACTCTCTCCAGGTGAGAGATTTTGCTGGGAAGTGGTTTTCTCCTAAAGAGAGTCCAACACCAACTATGGAGCTCTAAGACTTCCTGATCCGTCCTGTTACTAAGACCCAGAGAGGGAGGTGAAGCACTGATGGACTGTTCTTGTGAAGGTGTATACTCCCAGGCGGAATAGGCATGTGTGGAATGAGAGTCTGTGAGTAGTGGGCGTAAGAAGGCATCTTGGGAAGAATCCTTCTGGTTATTCTGTGCAGTTTTCCCTATAACCTCAACCTAGACTAGGATTCCTTGCCTTGTATGGAGCTTAGTCCCAGCTCGGGGGTGACCTACTGCTGAGCTTGATGAGCAGCGTGGTCTAAGGCTGGGAGGTTCATGGAAGGCCTGCATGTAGTTGGTGGAATTACCACGGTTTCAAAGATAAGTATCGGCTTATGCTTAATATTATGTTTTTGCATGCCTGTGATGCTTATATGTATCATGTATTCTGTTGTGCATAGGAATTATTGTTAATGATAGGAATTATTTATGTTAGTAGTAATCTTGTGCTTACTCTGAGTTAAATGTGTTTAATATGACTTAAGTGCATGTTATTAATTAAGTATGAGAAATATGTTGTTCCGCACAGTAGCATTTTCCCAGCCAGTGGGATGACAACCAGGGGACATTACAGTATGGTATCAGAGCCTAGTTTTAACACTGATCTTGGATGGGCCGGATAAGTGGTCTTTGGACCGAGGTTTTGAGAAGAAATTGTGTCTGGAGGACTAATTTCAGACCTCAGAATGTTTCTAAGTGTCAACGGACTACTTGACCATGTTACAAAGATCAGGAGGTGTAGCAGTATTATAAAATTGCAGCTGGTGTGGTATATGGACACAGGGAGAGAGAGAACTCCGCACCAGAAGTTTTGGATCAAGTAGATGAAGGTTCAGAAGGAGGGTACCAATTCATTGACCAGAATTCCTTGAGAAGCAGAGTTGGATGGTCAAAATTCTCTGTGGAGAACTCGCAAAATCGCGAGGGTCGTAAGATGGACAGAAGTTGCAAGGTGGTTAGTGGATGGAGAAACTCGCCACCCTAGGATCCAGAATAAATGTGGGTCATTGATTGTGGTTGGTTTGAAACGTTGGATCATTTTGTGAATTCAAGGATCGTGAACCTGAAGCGCTGGCCAAATTCTTGGTCACTCCAAGTCTCGAATCGCGAAAGAGATTAACAAGGGTAAAATCAGACGGTGGAGCGCTTCCAGGAAGAAGTCTCGAAATCCCGTGAGCTGTCGGATCCAACCAACTAGCGAGGAAGTTAGGGCTGAAGAACTTTGATAGGTGTAAGCATAGGAGATATCTGGACAATTGGATCAGGGGAGGCTAACAGTCGTTGATCTCATACATAAATTTCCATATCGGAATTTAGCGATTGAAGTGACAAGAGATTTGGATTCGTTGCATCGTGAACTCCTGGTTACCGAAATCCTGAAATGATCTACACCATAGATTGTAGGAGAAGAACTTGACCATTGGATCAAGTAGATGAATAGACCGTAATTTCATAATTTTGAAATGTGTGGATGCACGAACTCCTGATACCCGAAACTTCGAAACAAAAAGTAAAAGTAGTGGGGCCCCTTGACATCGCTGGGAGTGAGGTGGACCTTATTAAGGACACCATGTGTCACTACCTTGGTGGGCGAAAACTGTGTTGTGGGCCTGGAGGGTAAGGAAATCAAATTTTCGGAAGTCGGTAGTTGGAGAGGGAAGCGAGTGCGAGAACCTCCGGGACCAAAAACCTCGAAACCCGAAACCCTGAAGCCCCGAAATCCCGAAACCAAAAGTTTCATTTGGAGAGCCTTGTAGCACCTAGTAGTTTATAATTTGATCACATCCCATGGACGCATGGGTTGGGGACTAAGAAAATGGGGGCTATCACCCAAAAATTTTAGAGCCAAACAAAGCTCAGAAAATTCATGGAATCAAAACGTTTTATTATTCGCGTTGGTTTATGAATGTTGTAGTTTTATTAAGGGTTTAAGGCCTGAAAAACTTTGGTTGACTGCACATTGTGTGTGCAGAGTTCAACGAGTGTTAGGACAGTCATGAATCGATGCCGAGTATAGAAATGGAAGAGGTTTTGATTGCCTCCAATTCAGAGAATGAAAGAGAAGGAAGGTATGTCAACTTGGGAGTCGAAGGATCGAACTCCAATGGGCACGGAAGATAATTGGATAAGGAAGGGCATGTGATAAAAATCATTGAAAGATTGTAGAAAGATGCACAGGCTCACCGAGATGATAGCCGAAAGCTCATGAAAGTCAGGGATAGGCAGGGTCAATTCAACTTAAGGATGTTGAAGAGTCTGGAAAGAAAAGAAAAGAAATTGAAAAAGGAGAGTGACTCAAGTAAGATAGAGAGTCACAGGACCCCTGAGAGGAAAAGAATATCAAGGAGTGTCAGCAGACATCGTCGTCACTCCCCAAAGCGTTCCAGTAGGGAAGCACACAATAGTTCAATCCCATCTCCTACTAGGAAGCACAGGAGATCTGGGATGAATGAATTGAAAGGGGAAATGAAAAATATCAAGCGTCCAATATTTGATGGAGAACATAAGAAGGAGGAATATGCCGAAACATGGTTGCTTGGAATGAGGAAATATTTCCAACTACAGAATTATTCCTCTCATGTAGAGGGCAATATTTTCATGTATCAACTGAAGGGAAAGGCATCCATGTGGTGGGATCAACTTGTGCAGGTACAACACATCAGGGAAAGGGACATCACATGGCAAGAATTCAAGAGGTATTTCGAGAGGAAATACTTAACTAAAAGATATTATGACAGAAAGATGAAAGATTTCTTTGAACTCAAGATGGACAACAAGACCATTGATGAGTATGAACACACATTTTTAGAATTACTGAAGTATGTTCCATTCATCAAAGATGAGTATGTCAAGATTAAGAGGTACCTGAGTGGATTACCACCTCCTATTGAGGATAAGATTTAGTATGATGACCTAAAGACTATGGAAGAAATGATAATAAGAGTGAAGTGCTTATTTGAACAAAAAAGAGAAATTCCTACCTTTCGGAAGGCTTGGGATGACCATAAAAAGCTCAAGAAAGAACAGAGGTAGAAGGGAAACGAACCTCCCTTTTTTAGAAATAGTCCTCAAGGACATCCATCGTTTAGAGAGCTAAGAATGGCTGAAGTGGGGGAACAAAGGCCAAGACAGATGCCCATTCAGTGTTGGGGCTGTAAAGAGAACCACAAGTACAGAGATTTCCCCCATAAAAATGGCAAAGCAATAACTGTCCATAATGTTCAACAAGATGAAACAGTGGAGGACATGGGTAGTAGAATGCCAAGGATCTATGCAGCCCTGGAAAACAAGCCAACTGAATTTTAGTCACACATGATTGAAGTGGAAGGTATGATTAACGACCAACCATTTATTATTTTAATTGATTAAGGGGCTAGCCATAATTATATAGACCCTAGAGTGGTGGAAAGTTTGCATTTATTAAGAAGCAAACATGAAAAGTCTTGGTTAGTGCAGTTGGCTACAAGAACCAAGAGGAAAGTCACTAAGTTGGTTAAGTCTTGTCTGGTGGACATGAAGGGATTAAGAAGGAAGGCTAAATTGAATATTTTTCCTTTAGGCTCTTATGATTGTTTAATTGGGATGGACTGGTTGGACCAGCACCATGCCCTCCTAGAATGTCGTAATAAGAAATTTACATGCTTGGATGAAAAGGGGAATCAAAAAATAGTCCAAGGAATTCCTAGAGTTGTGGTTGTTAGAGAAATCTCAACAATGCAGTTGAAAAAGTGCTACATGAAAGGCTGTCAATTGTTTGCATCCCGTGTGGAGGAAGCATCCAGAGATGAAGTATCAAAGATTGGAGACCATGCAGTACTAATAGAGTTTGAAGACATATTTCAGGAGGTACCCAGACTACCTCCGAAGAGAGATATCGATTTCTCTATAAATTTTATTCCTGGAGCAGCTCCAGTGTCGAAATCTCCTTATAGAATGAGTACGCCAGAGATGAAAGAGTTGCAATTGAATCTTGAAGAGATTTTAAAGAAGGGGTACTTTCACCCAAGCATGTCACCTTGGGGTGCCCCATTCCTGTTTGTGAAAAATAAGGATGGGACGTTGAGGCTATGCATTGATTTCAGACAGTTGAACAAAGTAACTGTCAAGAACAAGTATCGTCTGTTGAGGATCGACGATCTTTTCGATCAGTTGAAAGGTGCAAAAACATTTTTGAAGATAGATCTCAGATCAAGATATCACCAGGTAAGAATAAAGGATGAAGACATCAACAAGACCGTATTTAGAACAAGGTATGGTCATTACGAGTTCACAGTGGTACCATTTGGGCTGTTGAACACACCTGCTATTTTTATGTGCTTGATGAATGGTGTATTCAGGGACTATCTAGACAAGTTTGTCATAGTCTTCCTGGATGACATTTTGGTGTATTCCAGATCAGAGGAAGAGCATGAACAACACCTGAGGATGGTGCTACAAGTGTTGAGAGAACACTAGCTGTATGCCAAGTTGATAAAATGCTTGTTTTATAAAGGCAAATCCATTACTTGGGGTACATTATTTTAGAAGAAGAGATTGTCGTGGATCCTGAGAAGGTTGAGGCCATCAGAGAATGGTTAGTGCCAAGGAATGTGGTGGAAGTTAGATCCTTTATGGGTCTAGTGGGCTATTACAGAAGGCTTATCGCAGGGTTCTCAAAGATAGCTCACCCTATCACTTCCTTGCAAAGGAAGGAGGAAAAGTTTCAGTGGACTAAAGAGTGTGAGAAAAGTTTCCAGTGATTGAAGTAGTTGTTAACCAACACTCCAATCTTGAGGATTGCAGATCCAAATGTGGATTAAGTGGTGTGCACATATGCGTGTAAAGAAGGGTTGGGAGGATTTCTCAGTCATAATGGATATGTAATCTGTTATGAGTCCAAGAAGATGAAAAAGCACGAAAATAATTATGCCACTCACGATTTGGAGTTGGCAGCAATCATTCACGCTCTGAGGAAATGGATGCATTACCTCATGGGAAGGAGGTTTGAACTCAGAACAAACCATAATGATTTGAAATATTTGTTTGATCATCCAACCTTAAATGCTAGACAAAGTAGGTGGCTGGAATTTCTGTGTGAGTAGGACTTTGAGATCAAGCATATCAAATGAAAGGAGAATAAAGTGGTGGATGCACTCAGCAGGAGGGTGCATGAATTACGTGCTACAACCATTAGCATGTATTGGACTGATATTAAAAGAAAAATTCTGGACGCTGCAAATGTAGATATGCAGTACAGAGAATTGGTAGCCAAGCTACAACAGGGTAAGATGCCACAGAAGATGGAAATTTATAAATTGGAAACCGATGGGATACTGATGTACAAGAACATAATTTTTGTACCCAATGTCTAGTGCTTGAAACATATGATTTTGCAGGAGATGCATAATGTGCCTTATGCAGGGCACCCTAGATATCAGAAAACAATAGCAGTGGTCAAGAGCCATTACTTTTGGATGGGCATGAAGAGAGAGATTGCTGAATACATCGCCAAATGTATGGAGTGCTAGAAAGTTAAAGTTGAGCATAGGCACCCAGCAAGGTTGCTGCAACCTTTACCCATTCTTGAGTGGAAGTGGGAAGTGGTGACAATAGATTTTATTATGGGATTTCCCAGAACAACCAAGCTACATGATTCGATCATGGTGGTGGTGGACAAGCTTACAGAAGATGCTCATTTTATTCCACTGAAAACTACTCACAAGGCAACATATGTTGCTGATATTTTCGTGAAGTGACACAATTGCACGAAATTCCTAAAATGATTGTGTCCGACACAGACCCAAAATTCACTTCAAATTTTTGGAAAGGATTGCTAAAAGGATTCATAACAAATCTGAACTTTAGCATAGCTTATTGTTAACGGATAAATTCGTGAGTGCGGACACAGACCAATCTCCCTAGATCCAC
>ML778352.1:918040-939018 GCA_009831015.1 Picea engelmannii
TTTTAATAAAAATTATTTAACTAAATATTTTGGGTTTTATTTATTTATTAAAATGTTATTTATTTTTGTTAAATTTGAGAAAATTATATTTATCTATATTTCAAAAATGATTGCATCAAAATTACATTATAGGTTAGGTTTGGTTTGAGATTTTAAAATAAAAAACCTTACAAACTACATTTCAGTGAAAAAAACTATTTGTTTTGATACAAAATTCACTAATATTTTTTACAATATATATTTCAAATTTAAAAAACATTATAGCTAACAAAAAGCATTAATCAAAATTGAAATAAATTTACATTCATTATAATTAAGATTAAAATAAATTTGTATTCATTATAATTAATTAATTTTAAGAAATTAATTTTAAAAATATTAATATATTTAAAAAAAAAATCATTTTTAAAAATATTAATACATTTAAAAAAAAAGGTTATGTTTATTGAAATTGCATCATTCTTCCCATATATAAGGAGTGTATTCTTTATCATTTTCCTAAAATAAATTATGCATGATGGTTGTTAGTTCTTTGGAAAGTTCTTCTCACTAATACAATTTGAGTGGGTTTAATGGTCATGGTTAAGAATATGTGTTTCTTATTAAAAGGTCGTGGGCCTAATGGGGTAGGGTATGTCTACTTCCATAGACTTTACCAGTCAAATCGTTGGAGAGAGATCCCTTGTCTCACAAACAAGAGGATCTCATACACCAATTTGATATGACTTGACCATGACCTTAAAAATATATTATTATTATTATTATAAATTATGCTGAAAATATCTTCTAATTATTACTTATAGAAGAATAAAAAAAAATACAAAAATAACCTTATAATACTTATAGAAGAATACAAAAAAATACAAGATAAGTTAAAATATAAGTGGACGGGAATGTATAAGAATATAAGTTTCTATAAGCAATCTTATGTAGCAACCATGTGATGGCTTCAAGAGTCGGCATGGCCCATGAGTCATAGAGGAGTATGTTATGGAAATAATAAATTATAAGAAGTATTAAAAGAAATAAAGTGTAGAAAGTAAATTAGGAGAAACAAAAGTTTCGATATAAACATTTATATTCATAATTCAAAAATAGAAAAATATTTATGGTTTTTTTTGGGAAATCTTTAGTATAATAAAAATATTTACAAAAAATTGCATAGTTTTCTATTTTTATAAAATAGTTTTTTTTATTTTCAAAACTCTTATGATGTGTGTGGTTTCATCATTGATGAGTACTAAGCACCTAGCTAATCTTATTTAATAAACATTACTATTTTACATTGAGTAATTGCACACCAACTATCTTATTGATTTATTCAAAGAAGATGGGTTCATACATTAATTAACTAACTTCTAAATATCCCAAAATAGGGAGGTTAGGGTTGGGCCCTAAAATTCCCTCCCCCTTCAAATCATTATTGTCYTGAAGGCTAGAGGTATAGGAATTGTTGTAACTTCATTGTTGGTTTCCATGTGGCATGTTCAAGGAACACTTACCATATTGGAGCTTGTCACAATGTAGTAAAATTTGGTAATGGATCATGCTTTATTCTCTCATGAGAAGAGGGGCTAAAGGCCCAAAGGTTGATTGCAACTTCTAGTAAAAAATAATAAATAGAGAATGTTATAAAAGAAAGAAAGAATTGTGTAGTGAGGAAATTTAAAATCCAATCAATACTTGAGCTCTATCCCTTTTGCATTCTCCCCAATCCCAAAACAATGAATGATAATTCTTGAAACCTTATAAAGGGGACTTGCAAATCAATGAAAGGACAAAATAAAAGGCAGATTAAGGGGTTTGGAAAAATGCAGCACCTAGAAAGGGGCAATTCAAGAGAAAATGCACCCTCCACAAAGGCGCTAATAGAAATGGACCAAATTATTCCATATGTCATGAAGTAATCCCAACACGTTTCACTGTCACACTTACTCTTGAAGGGTTATTTTATTTCCTTCTTCCCTTAGGATGTATCCCTCTATTTTGGTCTTTTCTTTCCTGTTTGGTTGGCACACCTAATAGGGTCTGATGATGGTCATGCCATACTTAAACTTTCCAACTTACATAAAGTCTTGAGCTAATGTGAAGTTTGAAGGGGATACTTTGTCATGAAATGAAAAACACTTCCACAGTAAACCTAGTAGTAGAGAGGAATAAATATTTCATCAACAAAGTAAATGGAAAAGAAAACACACAGTACACAAAGATTTTACCCTGGAAACCCAAATGGGAAAACCAACATTCTTTGAGTGTTTTGCTCTCTTGTTGTCTTATTCATTCAGAATAAAAGGTTACATACCTAACCTTGGTCTACACCTAAGACACAATCAACCTCATACCTTATTGTTTTACACAAGAAAAACACTGTAGCCAATTTGAATTACATCTGCATGACAAACAACATGTAAAGATGATCTAATCTACAATTATTAATTTGCTTTTACAGCATTACAACAGGCCTTCTTTATAGGATTTACACTAAGAAAAACCCTGAAGAAAAGGAACCCAAAAATGGTTACAGATCCACCCAGATCATTGGCTACAAATCCCGCGAATCTTGATATTCTGTTATAGTTGAATACCAAGTCGGATTACCATTCGACTACCAATCGACCTTCATTCAGTCTTTAGTCAGTTGCCACACGCCTGCCTTTTGACCTCTTCGAATTGTTGCCAATATATTAAACTTCGAGTCTACTCGGTTGTTATTAGATAAATCGGTAGGTGCAGACAGTAACTAATCTCCCTAGATCCACCTGGATCTAGAACAAAATAGGACAGGACATGACTCTTTCTCTAGGCTGCAGTCATTGAATCTATTACCAAGAAGGAATGAGTGACGTACCTTTGTATCGCTTCCTTAGGTCTCTTTTATTCCTACTTCGCTCCGGTGCTCTTGTGAAAGCGGGTCCAAGACAACACAAACCAACCAAGGTAACAAAGTATATTCAATGTCAACCTATGCATATGATCAAGGAGTTATGCAATAAAATAAGAGTGATTTATGGGAAAGGGACATGTCGTTGTGTTATATTAAATGAAAGTAGAAGATACAACCATATCGGCTTGATATTGCGAGCTTCCTTTCAGTGACCCTTGGTTCCAACACACACACTTGCTCTACATTTGCATGAAGAAGATACAGTACAACTTGATAGACAAAATAGAGTCATCAAGCTTCAATCCAAATAGAGTTCTTCACACAATTCTCTCCTCAACTATTCATTCAATCTTGCTTAACCTTTTCCATGAGAAACATTTCAATATATAGGAGAATGAGAGATGGTTAAATGGATGAGGATGATCCCACTAAATCTGAGAAGTTAGTAGGATGTCAACCATGCGAATGCCAACTGATTTTCTAGAAAATACTCTTCTAGAAACTTTTTAACTTCCTCTTCCTTTCAAGCTTCAAAACAGGTTCACAACCTACCTATAGAGAAAACTGTGAACACCTCATAGTCTAGGTATAGGGTTGCCTGCGAGAATCAAGATTCTCACATCCTACACCATATGCAGCATGCGAACTCACTATAAAAATATGTTTTGTAGAGGAAGACAACAGTCACTTTTCTCAGGCAAAAAGTCCTTGTGGGAACCTAAACACATCATTGTAGAGACATCACCAGAATGACCAAAATAATGTGTAACAAAATTCCCCCCAAAGTATGAGGCTGAAACTTGTGACAGTCGAAATACTTTGTAAAATGCGTGTGTGTGTCAGAATCAAGGAGTGCACCTAATCGAAAACCTGTAAACAACCAAGCATATGCAGAATATAATAACAGTTATGAGGTAGGCATTCCCATGCTCAGATAAGAAATGAATGAAATCATAAACGTAGGCCATGGCCACCAATCATACACCGTGGATCCATGTCGTCAAAATGTTACATAGCCACCAGGAATACACTGTGGATCTATGTTAGAAGACTTAAATTAAGACATAGCCATGCGACATACAAAGTGGATCTGCGTCTCGATACAAATCATACATACTCCATCGTAGTCTGGATCAAAAAGATGAGACCGGGGGTCTTCAATCTCATCACCTGAAAGTACGAATCTAGCCATGTGATTACATGTGCTGAAGTCGAACATGGTAGAAACCACTCGATTACCGATCATTGATGAAAATCGTTAACAAGTGCGAGGGAAATCATCATTGATGTCAATGACTCCAAAGGTACCGAAATACAATCCGAATGAATGTGAATGAATGAGATGAAGTCGAGAACTCAACGAAATCTCTCGATCAAGGATCAATGATGTGAAACCCCTATCGAAAGAGAAGACACCTTCCATTAAGGCATGCAGATTCCAAGGTACTAAATAATTTCTAAGTCTTATTCCCAAATAATGAGTTGGAGTTGACGAAAAAAGACTCATCAGAGAAGGGCCTTGATGTATCCCCCATCAATGACATGAAATAAGTAACAAATTTTGAGGGTGGATCAAAGTATGAATAGGAGTTGAAATGGACACAGGGAAGGCCGACCTAGTGAGAATGGACAACTGCAGGTGGCCGACTCAATGAAAGGCTTGTTTGAACTTCTCTTGAACATATGAACGACACGACCAATGAATTGGCAGCACTGACTCAAAGACGACCCAAGATATGACCTTGTAGCAAGTCAAACAAAAGACAAATGGATTTCCCAACCCGAATTCAAATGACGAATGGGGAGTGTCATGTTCAAGAGTGACGCTCACTGCCATTAACACAAATACGAAAACGTATCCCTTTCTCAAAATTTCCCCCGCCATATCTGGCGAGTACCTCTTTATTTTTACATAAGCTTGAGGAGGATAACATATGCTTGTCGATGTAAGCTCATCCTTCGGACGAGTCCCTCAAAGTACATTTAACGAAACCTAAGAAGGAGTGATTTGGTCCCATTATGGGTCTTTCGATGTTTTTTTAACGAGTCCAAGGATAGAAAACTTGGTGGGTTTTCATGTTTTGAGAGTCTGAAAAACACTTAAAGAGAACTCTCCCAGTTCCTTTTTCGTAAATGAATTCAACGAGACCAAAAAAGTGATAAAATATCGTCCGTCGAATGTTTTCTTCAAATACTTTAACAAGCGTGAAAATAACATGATCGCTTGGAAATCTTTTTGTTTTTATGGAGCGTGAAAAGAGCTTAAAGGATACTCCCTTACGTTTGTCATTTTCGTGTTACCATGATGAGTACGAAAAGACGAGAAAAAGTATACTTGGTTGCGTTCTCATGTATTTTCAAGCGCAAGAACAAATGAAGACTGAGCTCGAGGTTTTCCCTACAAAACCCCTAAAAACGTAGTCATACATGTGACAAAACAAAAAAAAATACTTGTACACCGTCGTTCAGACTTCGAAGTCACTATATCTGCAAAAAACCATACTCACAAGGCTATTAGGATATTAGGTTTTTTAAGCAAAGCAATAAAAATAATATAAACAATCAACAAGAAATAGTAAAAAGTGAATAAATGGGTGAAAAATCTTTTTTACCATTTCATTGTTACTTTGCCAAAAACTTGTCCAACATACCTCATTTTCTCCCAAATTTATTTTCTCGATTACGGGAGTCATAAGCGATCATTCAACACATGGTTTCAACCAATGAAGTAATCTTCTGATTTTCCAACTTTTCCATGGTTTACTTTTTATTTTTATTGGAAATTTTAGAGTTTTGAGTCCATTTTAGGGTCGGTATATGCGCTCAAGAATTCTCGCAGGTGGGCCATTTGGGACCTATGAGAATCTATGATCTTCACAGGTGGGCTTCAGTGTACCTGCGAGAATCTCGCATTGTGGAAAGGTTCACCTACGAGGGCCAAAAAATAGATTTTTGTGTGAGGTTTTGCTCAATAAAAAATTATGCAAGAGTTTAAAACAAGTTCTTGACTTCCTTCTCGTGGCTCCATTGCAGGTGTTGGCCATCATGATGTTGGAATGGAGGGAAAGAGAACATGAGGAGGATGATGCCATTGTTGGGAATGATCTGGGTATAGTTGTTTCCCTTCGAGAATGTGGGCTCTTAAAATTCTTTAGGATCCCGGGCATGAGAGCTCAACTCAGATTGTTAGAGTACCTGGTCCACATGTGGGATGTGGATCAACAGTTATTCCACATAGTTATTCCACATAGGAGTCTGCATGCTAGATATTGAGGATATATGTTTTCTGACGGGGTTGTCACGATGTGGATACCATGCTACTTTGATTGGAGGTAGAGGCGACAGACTTCCTATGAGCGAGTATGTTCATTGATATTGTGTTTCCGAGGTGGAGAGAAGCAAGGGTAAGGTCGCCCTCTGGGGTGTCCAAAATCTAACCTTGCAAACTATCTTGTTTACCATTGCATGCATGACCAGGAGTGTTGCTCCGCACATGGCTCTCCAGAGCTATTTCCAATATGCAATAGAGTGCACAGAGCCTCAGGTTTTCAACTGGTTAGACGTGGTTCTCTACAGTATGAAGAGGCAACTGAAAAAGTTCACAAGGGGTGACCTAAAGCAGTTCAGGTACGGGTCACTTTTGGTGTCATTCTTCCTCGATATGGTCCCACTGCTTTGACTATAGGTAGATTGGGGTTTACCGGCCCCACAGGATCCGAGGATGCTAAGGTGGTGTAACCTCATGGCTCAGCATGTAGCAGGGCCTATAATCAGATATAATGATTCATTTTTTGACCGGTTGAGGTCCCAGATGCTGATGATCGATGACTACGCATATGACAGTTTAGATTTTTGATGAGATCCAGATTTGGTTCTGCCTGAGGATGCTCAATGGGGTGACTTGGGTGAGAAGTACATGTTTTGTTCTTTTTAAATGTTTTTGCAAATTTTATTATATAAAATGTTTTTATGTTTATCCAAGGACTAATCAAAAAATTTCTTTTGATGACACAGATCTGGGGCCATATTGACCTCCAGGAATGTCTCCCATTCAGAGGTGAGGCAAAGTGGCTCCAGTGGCAAGATGGGATGCCGAGGACTATGAGGCAGTGGAACAGAACTTAGAGGGGTTGATTGTGGATGTCCTAGACATCGCTATTGGGGAGATCTTGAGATGTTATCAGCACCTGACTGTGGGTGTGTCTGAGTCTCTCAGTTGACTGCTCCATAGGGTAGCTCGAGCAGTTGTGTGTTATCGTGAGCATCATCTGTGATGCTATTTTGTAGAAGTTGTGGGATTCATATTTTGAGATTTTGATCTTTGGATAAAAACTTTTTGTAAAAAATTTTGATCGTTATATACATATATACGGCTTCTACTAGCTTATTTTGTGTTGTATAATACATGTGATGTGTGATTGGTTTATAAATTTCTCAAATGTCTGTTTAACACATAGTTAGCAAAGGCATCAGTCAATGCATTTAGACATCTAGGAATGTGATGATATTCGATATAATCAAAATAACATTCCAAGAGGAGAATTCGTAAATATACCCATAATAAAGTAGGACTTCAGATAGCTTAAACGTTACTTAACTGTTGTACTACTAGTTGTGAATCGAGTCATTTAACCAGATGGCGGATATCGAGAAAAATAACATCAATCAACAATTCGATGACGATGTTATATTCTGCGATATTATTGGTCGCACGACCGAGGTGCACACCTCATAAACTGATAAGTTCGTTTGTAGGTGCATAGATTGCCCATGCAGCAGAAGCAAGGTTATGAGTACTATGACTAGCGCCATCGACGAAGCCAATGTGGGGTAGCGAAGACTCTGACATCTGGAAACCAAGCACAACGCAATATAAGCGGTCGAGGGCAGAGACCAAATAACGAAAAAGCATACTAAAGTAACACACAAAAAGTATGATACAATAAAATACAAGCACTCATGCACAAGTGATCTTAAGCATAGTACTTCTTTAGGTACAACCCATTTTTGGGTTCACTCAAAGGGATACCATCATAGTCCACCAACTCGTAAGCTCCTTTCTCCAAAAATCATCTGACGATTTAAGGCCCTCGCCACATAGCTTCAAATTTTCCAGCTCTTAGCATATCCTAATCTTGTTCATAAAGGAGAACGAGATCACCTTCGGAGAAAACGCATGGCTTGACATGTTTGTCATATTGGGCTTTGACACATTTCTTTTGGGCTTCTATAACTAGGGTGGCATCGCGATGGGTTTTGTCTAATTGCATGAGATACAACAGACGCTCTTCTTCGGCATAAGTGTTTGGGAGAAGTTTGAAGACTAGTTTTAGGGAAGGTATCTCACATTCAATCGGCAAGATGGCTTCTAGACCATAGACTAACTGAAACGGTGTAAACCCAGTAGAAAACTTAACAGATTTCTGGTAAGCCCATAATGCTAAAAACAAAATCGTGTGCCAACTCGTTTTGTGAATCCCTATCATTCGTTGAAGCATGGTAATGAGGACTTTGTTTATTGCTTCAACTTGGTCATTGGCTTGTGGGTAATAGGGTGTTGAGTTTTCATGGCTAAGACCCAACTTTTCAATGAGTTCAGACATCATGAAGTTTCTAAAGTGGCTACCATGATCAGTAACGATAGCTTGAGGAACACCAAACTGAGAAATGATGTGATTGAATATGAATAATGCTGCAGCCTTTTCAGTATTGTCGAATGTTGGCATTGCCTCGGCCCATTTCCTAAAATAATCTATAGCTACAATAATGTATCCATTCCCCCCAACCGAGTGAGGGTGACATGTTATGAAATCAATACCCCATTTCGCAAAAAGACCAACGGAGACCACAGGGTGTAGAGGAGCAGGGTGTGATTGTATTTTATTGTTGTAGGTTTGGCAAGCGTGGAATTTTTGGACAACGATTATACAATCGTTGACTAAAGAAGGCCAAAAATACCCTTCTCGTAAGATCTTCTGAGCAGTAGAATACCCAGACATGTGACCACCACATTCTCCAGAATGGTAGTCATTCAGGGCTTTCTTGGCTTCTTCAAATGTGAGGCAGCATCAAAAAACGGAGTCAATCCCACGACAATAAAGAGTGTCACCGAGGATAATATACTGACGGTCTTGGTAGCATATTTGATGGCAGTCAGTGGTAGACAAATTGGCCCGGAAAGTCTAGGTCTGGAGATATATGATGATATCTCCATACCAAAGGTCATCAGAACTGATCAAGAAAAGGGATTCATCGGGTAATGAATCCTCTGCTACATTTTTCATCTCAGAATAGGGATGGTCGCATATCAACTTGGAAAACACCAAGGATTTCTTGGACTTAGCATGTTCGAATTCTAAGTCAAACTCTTGGAGTATTACAATCCATTTGGAGTATTTCCCCCCTAGCAATTGGCATGTAAGAATGTGTTGCATAGGGTTGCAGTTCGAAATCATCGTAGTCTTGCGTAAAAGGATATAGTGCCAGAAACATTGAACAGCTTGGACGGTTGCCAAGGCCATTTTTTCAACATGTAAATACTTGGTTTCAGTTGTCATGAGACTTCAACTCAAGTAATAAATGACATGTTCATCATGAGAATCATCCTCCTAGACTAGAACCATAGCGATGGTATAGTCCGAGGCTGCGAGGTAAAGGAAATAATCTCAACTGTAATCAGGTGGGAAGAGTAGTGGGGTATGAGTTAAATATAGTTTCAAAGATTCAAAAGCATTGCTAGCAGTGGTATCCCATACGAACTCAGAACCTTTCTTAAGTAGTCACGTAAATCCAAGAGTTAGCTCAGCATAGTTCGGGATTAAATGACAGAGAAATTTTGCCTTCCCCTACAAACTTTGTAGCTGGCGAAGTGAGGAAGGAGGAGGAAGATTGAGAATTTCCTTGACCTTCAAAGGATCTACCCTGATCCCTTGTAGTGAAACAATAAATCCCAGAAGTCAGCAGGATTCTACACAAAAAACACATTTGTGGGGATTCAAGCGTATATGTTAAAACTGACATCGAAGGAAAATGGCGGGGAGGTGTGTTGGATGATCTCCACGGTGCATGGAATGAGTTGGTAATTCATCGAGATAAGGCTTCTCAATGTGCTTTATATCATGAAATGCGTTAGACATAGCACATTGAAAATTTGCGCCGACATTCTTTAAACTGAATGGAAGTTTCTGGTAGGCGAAAGTGCCCCAAGGACAAATAAAAGCGATCTTGTGTTGGTCTGTGGGTATGATATTGATTTGATTATATCCGTAGAAACCATCCATCAGAGAGAAGAATTCACTTCTGGCACAATCGTCGATGATCTGGTCGATGAAGGGGGTAGGAAAGTTGTCTTTAGGACAAGCTTTATTAATGTCTCTATAATCAATGCACACGCAAATCATACCTTGTTTCTTGTTAATTGGAACAAGATTGGAAACCCAGTCAGTTAGAGCCACAGGGTAAATAAATCCATCTTTGAGAAGTTTCTCAACTTCAAGCTTGATAGCAGCTGCTTAACGTGGGTGGACCAGACAAAGTAGTTGCCAGATGGGTTTAGCGCCCAGGTATGTCTTAATTTCATGTACAACAATGTCAGGGTCAATATCTAGCATTTCTTCATAGCTCCATGCGAAGACGTCACAAAATTCTTGGAAAAGAGACTTGTAGGTGACAACTTAGTTATGGGAACACGAAGCTCCGATGTGCACATTTTCGACAACTCCAGGTTTTATGGATATGTTGAGGGGGATGGTGGGTGAGATATTACTTAAGTTCCCTTCGTAGAACATATCATGTGTAGACTCAGGAATGGTAGAAATGATGACAACAGTCGACGGGGTCGAAATCCATTGGTAACCATCAATGGTGTGTTGTTCCAGAAAGAGGATGGAACGATGATGTCCATCGTCCCAAGGGTTATTCTCCATGGACATAACATACATAATCATCTCGTCCATGGGAAAAATGACGCGAAATGGATCCGTAGATAAATCACCAAGAGAGGGGGTAGAAGGGGTTGTCGATTGAATGGTTTGATAAGCATATTCGACCGAACTCAAAGGCATTTGGTCTCCATAACGAAGATGATCACCGAGGTTGGGTACTATCCACGGGTCATAAGACATAGGGGTTTTGTGAATAGAGGTGGAGATCATGTTGATCGAGGCGACACACGGATGTGGAACATCGGGTGGTGGAATGGGGAATGTACCCATCAAAGAGGAATCTTTAAGAAGACCCACACTGACGTTCTCATATTCAGGGGGGGTTTTGCAATGAAAGGGATGTTGCCGGTATGTGTATCAAAGTTGAAGAAGGCCAATTGGTCCACCGTAATGAATTTTATTTGATGTGGGAAATTTATGACACGAAAAAGAGTGGACATGACTATGTGCATGGAATCAATCCAGCTACGGCCAAGTAGAAGGTTGTAATCGAGAGGAGCGTCAAAGACCTCCACTTCAATGTTTACCGTTTTTCCTTCTAACGTAATCGACAAGGAAAGGAGGGCATCGTAAGGCTTAAAACTAGAGCCATTAAAGGCTTTGAGTGTGTTGTGGGATTCAATTAAAGGAGGAGAGTCGATGGCTTTCCAGCAGGTAGTAGACATGACACATGTTGAGGCACCCTCATCAATAACTGTTCTACAAATGTTCTTGTCAGAGACAATAACTTGTATTTGGAATGCGAGTTGAGGGGGTAATCGTGGAATGTGATCTTCCAAGTCAAAAATTATTAAACTTGTGTTGGTAGGGTCGATTCCACCAATAGATTTCAACAATGCCTTTCATTGTATAGGAAAACTCTGAAGGACTTCAAGGGCTGACATCGCAGACAGTGCTTGGGCCAGATCTTTGACAATATTGTAGTTCTAGGCAACATGTGCATGAGGATTGAAAGTAGATTTTTGGACAACACCCTTTGGGGGAGGGCGAAGAACTGTATCTAGGATCGATCATTCGAGATGAAGAGGACCATTGGTAGGTGGAGTTGTGGAAGATGGTTGGACCAACGAAGGAGGTATTTCATCAACCTTCACTTTGGAGGAAGAATAATCTTTGGCTTGAGTGGTAAGTGTGATGTCGTTTTTCTATGAATCACCTGTACACATTAAGACATAGGATGTAGTGGAGGGGCAAGGTTGGTCATGAATGACCAATTGGACCTGTTGTTGAGAAGGGAAGGGTTGTGACAACACGGTCAGAGTAGGCAGTTTCAGGGTCCCTTGAAGGAACTTAGTAACCTCGGCTCGTCTTAGAAAATCCTTAGTGTTGTGATCATCCCACAGATAAGGCAAGGGTATCAGGATTTACACTTATCCTTATCGTCAACAGGTTGTGTTTTGGTCTTCTCAGATTGCAGATTATTTTTATCCTCCTTGTTCTTACCCTTCCCTTTTTTGGATTTAATTTTTCCGGCGAGGGTAGATTGAATAGAGTTCACCTTAGAAGTCTTCCTGGTGGGAGGGGTAGGAGATGGAGCATTTTGAACATTAGAAGCAACTGATTTTAGGTTGTTGCTAGAGGCTTGGATAGAATGGGGTTGGGCATGGAAAGTGCCAATCACACTGTTAGCTGCATGAGAAGCAACAGGAGTAGTTGAAGTAGCAGAAGTAGAAGGACAAGGTGCATCAGGGAGTAAGTCGTAAAGAGTACCCATTTGTGAGTAAAAAAGGTCGAGGTATTGAGCACGACTGATTGCCTATTCTTCTATGAAAACTCCACCCATGGTGATGTCATTCATGAATGATTTTGTGAACCACTTTGCTAGTAACTGATCAAGAATTTCGAGTTTGATGAGACGTTGTCTCCGTCTCCACTAATGAATGTGATCAGAGATATGAGTGGCTTTGGTTTGTTTGAAATAACTCAACATTTCGGTTCCCGTTTTGTAATGGATCGATAATTGGTAGTGGGTGAGGAAAGCCATAGCGAGGGTGTTGAAGTCGATGAAGAAGACTCGTGGCAATTCTATATACCACTTCATGGCAGAACCTGTGAGGGTTCTCTAAAAAAGGCGTAAATGAATAGAGTCATCCATCAAGGAGTTGGATGAACACCAAAGGTGAAAAGTCATTACATTATTGTTTGGGTCCTCTCCTAGTTTACCATTGAATTTAGGGATGGCGGATGGTAGTTTGGTTGGTATGGCGGGCCATTGAGGAGAGTGACGGATCAGATCATTTAAAATTATCGACAGATCAGGGAGGTTCAATGTGGCTAAGAAGGGCAACTTTCTATTCACATGTGGGTACTGGTGACTTTGGGGAGGGAGTCTCGTCGGTAGACCAGTGAGACCATAAGCAGTTTGCATATAATGTGAAGATACGGGAAGATTCGGTTGTGGGTGTGGAGGCAAGTAATTTATAGGGTTGTACTAGTTGGGGTTGTTCCCTTGAATAGGGGCATGGGGTTGAGTGTTCGAGCCCCAAATAGGATTGGACGTACCTGGATATGGTTGGCTTGTACTAGGGGGTATGAAGGAGCTAGCTTAAGGATGTTGCCCCCCAGTCGAGTGAGGATTATTTTGAATAAGATAGTTCCAATACTGGGCCAAGGATGGAGGTATGTTTTGTCCATAGGGTGGGGTAGGTGAGGGTTGCCCTCCAATTGGGGGTAGCATCCCAATTGGGTTTTGTCCTGCAAAAGGGGATTGGGTTTGGCCTCCTTGGTGAAATTGTCCACCGACAAGAATATGGTAATTAGGTGTGAATATGGGATGGTGCCACTAGGGTCGGTGCCTCCAATAGAGGATGGAAAAGGTCCTCTAAAAGGGGGTCGATGAAGTGTCAAAATGGAACCAGGAATGAGATGGTGCCCAGAAGGAGTGGAAATGCCTGGAGTCTCGGATGGGATTTGTGTAAGAGTGGGAATAGAAGCATTCAACACATGATATCTGGGGGGGAGTGTTGGGGTGAATCTAGGTGAAAGCGGCGTGCCAATGGGACCATTGTGTAATGGACCGTTTGTAGGGGGATAGTCAAGATGTGGTTGGCTAGTGGAGCATCTGAAACATGAAAATAATAGGCAGTAGTAAAAGGTATTGCGTCTAGATCAGATGTTCCGGGCAGCTTAGGTGTGACAGTGATATCAACGCTTGCTCCTGATCCAAAGAGATCCCATCTAAAAATTCAAGTAATCCAAAAAGGATCTTGACCCTCGGGTCCTGTGAAAGGTCTCGTTGGTAATCCAAAAGAATCAACAACTATTTCTCCAGACGAATTCACTCGAACAATATGTCTCTCAGATTCGAGAGGAAGTCGAAAGTCCTCTTGAGAATTGGTAATTTAGAACCATTCTAAAGAGTTAGTTCTTTCCACTTATGGAGTGGCAATGTCTTGGACTTCACTCTATTGAGGAGAGCCCTCCAGTGAGTTGGTAGGCAAGGGTTGAGAACCTTCTAGATCTTCTGGGGGTAGGCCTTGCATTTTACATGAATGGCATGGATGGTCAATTGTGATCGATTTAAAATCTTACGAAAGAAATTCTATGGCCAACTTGGGTAAACAAACAACACGCACTAATAAAATCTAGGAAGCAAAACCAAGAAAACAAGACCTTCTAATTTCGAAGTCACTAGTTGGTGATGAAATCCAATGTCACGATGATGAGACAAGAAGGGGCTGGGAGAGGGTGGAAAAGTTACGTTGACGAACTGCTTAACGGACTTACACCCTGGTGAAAGATCCCACACATAATCGTGGGTATGCTCTCCAAGGAGCCCAAGTGAGTTTGGACAACGTCGATTCCAGGTACTGTGGAGACTTACCCCTTCATAGTCACCTTGTGTAAGACCCTAAGAATATAGGCTACTAAGGTTACCACAAACAACAATGATTCTTGGGGAAATAGTCGACAGTCTGATCCACATGCAAGGGTAGGGTATCTAGCCCGAAATCAACTTGAGAGGCTTCCACTCATCATTGTGGGTATGCCTTCAAGTGACCCCCGTAATACATGCAATCTCTACACTGAGATCAATAAAGCAGGGTGAGTAACTCCGTTAATCTCAATGTGACCTCAAGTTTGACCCATGTGTGAGAAGGGCTTACCAAGACAAAATGATGCAAATGGAATTTGACACTCCTTATCACAAGATACTATTGTGTGTTTTGTGCTTTGGAGAGTGTGTCTCACTACCTATTCCAAAGCCCTAGCCTAGCTAATGTTGGTGCAAAAGAGCCCTAGAAAAAGTTACTAGTTGAATTTTAAAGTTGTGCAATATTATTAAAGGTTGTTGTTACGCAAAAAGGAGATGGAAATGAAACCAATGTTGTGTAAGACACTGACCCAACAATGCGTAAATAGGGATGAATGATACAAATTTTCGTTTGATGAATTCTATCTACAGGAGGGAAAGAGGATTTTTTTGGAACAATGTGAACTATGATGTACGATATTCATTGAAATGTAATATCAAACAATCATGAACAATGCAAATTCCCTATTTGTTCTCTTTCAATATTTGAATGCCATATTTTTCGAATAAATGGTTCCTTAAAAAAAAGAAAAAAAAATGTCTTTAATTTTTTATTAGAAACCAAGCAACAGGGATGGAACTAAGAAAAAGTAAGCAACCAATGAAAATGAAATACTCAACAAACACCCAAATCGATCTTTCAATGAAGATAAAAATAACAAAATGACAAGACTAGTCTTTTACCCAAATGCACATGGGTAACAATTTTCCAAGTAATAAGCAATCGAAAAGGACAATTAATCTCAACTTTTAATCCAATCAAAGGCTCCCGACCAAACAAGCACTTGGATTTCAGAATTGGAGATTATACCCTTGTTGAGAAAAGGTCAAGAGGTAAAAATTGAGAAAAAAGGATAATTAATCTCAACTTTTAATCCAATCAAAGGCTTCTAACCAAACAAGCACTTGGATTTCAGAATCAAAGATTATACCCTTGTTAATAAAAGGTCAAGAGGTAAAAATTGAGAAAAAATGATCAAGAAGAGTTTTCAATTTCTGAAAACTAATCATTCGCGAGATTTGAAGTCAAGAAACAGTCAATCACTAGCCAAAGAAGTTCTTCCCAGACACACAAACAAATCTAGGCATCTGAAGACACAAAAAGACCTAATCCAAAGATTTACAAGTGAGTTCGCAGTCTGGTAGTCGGGTACAGTGCGAGAATTAGGGATTCTCGCAACCTAGACACAGGCAGGGTATGAGAAGGTCGCATTGAACTGAACACTAGGGTGCAAACTTCAGTGATTCTCATAGGCCACATAAAGGTACAGTGCGAGAAGGTTTGTAATCAAGCAAATTTTGGAAAAAGGGCAGAACTTTTGAGTGAACTTCTGGATCCAATGAGTCTGTAAGGATATCCTAAAGACTCAGAGATTGATTGGGAATGAAAAAGGGTAGGTCAAGAGAAAATGGCCAAGAAAAAACCACAAAAATGGTTTGTATCCCCAGCAGAGTCGCCAATTTTGTTATTGGGTAAATCGGTAGGTGCGGACACTAACTGATCTCCCTAGATCCACCTGGATCTAGAACAAAATAGGACAAGACATGAGTCTTTCTCTATGTTGCAGTCATTGAATCTATTACCGAGAATGAATGAGTGATGTACCTTTGTATCGCTTCCTTAGGTCTCTGTTGTTCCTACTTCGCTCCGGTGCTCTTGTGAAAGCAGGTCGAAGACAACACAAACCAACCAAAATGAAGATAACAAAGTATATTCAATGTCAACCTATGCATATGATCAAAGAGTTATGCAATAAAACATGAGTGATTTTATGGGAAATGGACATGTCATTGTATTATATTAAATAAAAGTAGAAGATACAACTAGATCGCCTTGATGTCACAAGCTTCCTTTCAGTGACCCTTGGTTCCAACACACACACTTTCTCTACATCTGCATGAAGAAGATCCAGTACAACTTGATAGACAAAATAGAGTCATCAAGCTTCAATCCAAACATAGTTCTTCACACAATACTCTCCTCAATTCTTGATTCAATCTTGCTTAACCTTTTCCATGAGAAACCTTTCAATATATAGGAGAATGAGAGATGGTTAAATGGATGAGGATGATCCCACTAAATATGAGAAGTCAGTAGGATGCCAACTATGCAAATTCCAACTCATTTTCTAGAAGATACTCCTCTAGAACATTTGTAACTTCCTCTTCCTTTCAAGCATCAAAACAGGTTCACACCCTACCTATAGAGAAAATTGTGAACACCTCGTAGTTTAGGTATAGGGTTTCCTGTGAGAATCGAGATTCTCGCATCCTACACCATATGCAGCCTGTGAACTCACTATAAAAATATGTTTTGTAGAGGAAGAAAATAGTCACTTTTCTTAGGCAAAAAGTCCTTATGGGAACCTGAACACATCACTGTAGAGACATCACGAGAGTGACCAAAATAATGTGTAACACCGGTCGAACCACCTTGACCTTCGACTTGTTTTCGATATCTTCGACTTCGAATTTACCTGGTCGAACCACCTTGACCTTGGACTTGTTGTCGATATCTTCGACTTCAACTTTACCCAGTCAAACCATATCGATCTTCGACTTTACCTAGTCGAACCACCTCATCCTTCCTCTTGCTTTCGATTCCTTCAACTTCGATTGACAGTCAATCCACCTCGACTAGACTTTCATAACAAAGAATATGGCAACCCAATATTCTCTCAGTTGTTGTTTTCTTTGCTGAAACTGGGAGATTCCTAAACTCTTGTTCATAGACCCAGGGCAACAATGCCCATTTCCTCTCTTCACCAAGAAAACTTTAGAGCACTCACAGACTTGGTCAAAGAGTCTGCTATTTTTTTCGACATGTCTACTTTCTCCAGCAACACCTTGTTTATTTCCGCCATGTCTCTCATGAAATGGTATTGTACATCAATATGTTTAGTCTCATAATGATAAGTTAGGTTCTTTGCCAGAAATATTTTTCTTTGATTTCCGCAACTTATCTTCATAGCTCTCTGCTCAAACCTAATTCTTGAAAACAATCGTTGCAACCATAATGCTTCTTTACATCCATGAGTGGCTACCATTTATTCAACTTATGTGGTTGATAAGGCTATTATGGCATGTCACTTACTCATCTAGTTGATTTCTCCACCGAACATATTGAACACATATCCACTGGTCGACCTTCGTCAATCCAGATCTCTAGCTCAGTCAATGTCGACAAAGCCATGTACATTTAATTCACTGTCACCTCCAGTTTTTCCTTGGTAGAATATATCATAGTCTTTTGTGCCACACAAATACCTGAATACTCTTTTCACAGTTGTCAAGTGCTCCTTTCCAGGTGTCTACATGTATCTACTCAACACTCTCATTGCATGGGCAATCTATGGTCGAGTGTAGACCATCGCATACATTAGACTACCAACAACATTTGCATAGGAAATGCATGCCATGTCCTCTATTTCCTCATGTGTCCTTGGACATTGTTCAACAGTTAGCCTTGATCCCACGAGAATTAACACTTTCACAAGTTTGCAATCTTGCATGTTTAAATGTTTCAAAACTGTTTCAATATACTTTTTTTGGTTCAACCAGATATTTCTAGTTGCTCGATCTCTGTTGATCTCCATTCCTGAAATGAAGTTAGTTGCACCAAGATCCTTCATGTCGAACTTGGAGGATAGTTGCTTCTTCACCTCCTTTATTACATCAAAAGGCGTACACCTATTGACAATGAGTACAATTAGTCACCTTTTAATCTAAAATTATAATCTAATGTCTAACAATTGAAGATGTTGGCATATTCTTAGTCATACTCCCAAATCAATGAATGTGATTTACTCTTCATAACTTCCTTGTATTTTTAAATGCATCTGTTAACCTGTTTACTTTTTAACAATTACCTAATCATATTAAGAAATTACTGTAGCACTATATGATTTCCACTTTAAATGATTAACCTTTGGGATTAACTCAGCGTTTCATTTTATGGTTTTCGGTGTGTTTCATTTTGGATCCTCTACCTGAGCGTTTCATTTTCTGGTTGTGCACGCATTTCATTTTGTATCACTGAGGATGGAAGACTATAACAATGTGGTCGGGAAGGCCATTGTTGCTGGCTCACCATAACAATGTGGTGGGAAAGGGCCATTACAATTTTATGTTTTGAGTTTTATATGGATGCATGCAGGCTCACGCCTTCCTTTAATGCTCGGCCAACATGCATGCAATGAATTGTTCGTGCATGAACATTCCCCTTTGTTATTCCTGCTATTAATTCATGATCCTTTGTGTATACTGATTTTTTTGGCTAAATTGCAGTAGTTTTCATTTTTTCATTCCATTAGGTCTCCCACACTGGGTGCTGAGCAAACACCTTGTGACCTCCTCACAATTTTTTACGCGGAAGCTGCTATACTGTTCATATTTGTTTTTAAATGGGAATTTGTGTTTCTATGCACTGTAAATTAAACAATAGGATTATCTCATGCAATGTCATTTACCTCTTACTCTAGAGCAGGTTACATACAACTAGTAAAAAATAAAAGGAGTATCTTTGAAGTACTTAGGCTTAAGCTCGGGTCTTTTGCCAAAGCACAAAACAATTTTTTTTGTTTATCTCGTCAACCGCACAAAATCTTCTCAGACGATAAATGCAGGTAAGCTACATGTAGCGAAATATTGAATATGAAGAAAACTAATTTGGTTACAAATTGGAAAATTGAGTTATGTTTGCAATGAGTGTTTGCAGCGGCTCTTCCAATCAGTCGGAAGTTTTCCATACAACAGTTTTTAGAGAAAAGGAATGAAAGGCTCTACGGAAGAGAACCTTATGCTCCTCTGCAAAACTAATCGATGATTGTATTGGGTTATCCTTCCATCCAAATTTTCATAATTTAAAAAATTTCCAATCCATCTTACAATGATAAAATTTGAATGGATGGTTTTAACAAAAGGTCACATTGCATGTAATTGGTGTACATTAACGGTGGCTTACATATGCCTATAGTTTTTAATTGGTGAAGGTAAACCATTCTTAAGCCTTGTTCACTCATTGAGTATTACAGGACAAGTTACGCAATGAATAATTAATAAAACTCTGTGAATAACAAAACCTCAATAATTAATAATTATTATGAGGAGGCTAATTTTTTATTTTATTTTTACTGTGTAACCATCTGATTGCCATGTTCAAGTCATTAGCAAACTTACTTGAGACTAGAAATTTACTTCATTATTAATTTTTACATTTCGGTCACTTTTGCCATATCTACCATAAGAAGCCACCATATTGGAAAGCAGTTTGATATTCTCGCAAGACTAATTATCAATAGGCTGGATAGAATAAGGTTAGGGTTATACTAGCATAGCCACAATGAAGGCCCATAGCATATTTCATTTACAAACTTAACTAGGGTTTATGCTAGGGTTTGTAAATTAATTATACCTTTTGGCGTTCATTAGCCACATAATTGTGGTTGTGCTAGTTGCATTCATGTTGTTTCCAATAAGAAACATTTCATCGACATACACTGGTACATATATGAAACACCCACCTTCTTCTTTGGAATATATGCAGTGATCAACTTCACTTCTCACAAACCCCAACCTAAGGATGTATGTGTCAAACTTTTGGTACCACATCCTTTGTGATTGCTTTAGACCATAAAATGATATTTTGAATATGCACACAATATATTTATTTCCCTTTACTACAAATCCTTCAAGTTGTTTCATATATATTTCTTCTTCCAGGTCCCCATGTAGGAACATTATCTCACATCCATCTGTTCTATTTCCAGATCATAGGCTTCACACGAACTAATCAGATGCTCCAATAGGGTTAAATGAATATGGAAAAGTTACTATAATCTGTAAAATCATACATATATCAAGTATACATGAAAGTCAAGTTACAACAATAAAAAGTGTATTTGCAACTCATATCATTAATGCAATGAAAGACAAGATTCTTCCAATCATTAAATGAAACAATCATTAAATGAAACAAGAAAAAAGTGAATCAGTCACTTATAGCGCACACACACAAAATAATAGATATCAATAAGAGAAAATTATGATTTCATTCCCTGAAGAGTAAAAAAATATAGAAATACAGTCTTCTTAGCCTTCAAGATATACAATCCTTCTC
>ML778352.1:973335-998143 GCA_009831015.1 Picea engelmannii
AAAAAAAGTGATGTCTAAAAGTGTGTCTTTCAACAATGAAGTTTTGATAAGAAACTAACTTTTCAATACTGCACTTTATGTGCAGTTTATGCAGTTGTATTCAAGGAACTAGAAAGACCGATCATATAAACAAACATATAAAGCAGAGCACATCAAAAAACAAGAAACAAAGGTGTTCAAATTTCAAGTAAATAAATTAAATAAAATAAGTGTTCATGGTAATTAAAAATTTGTTCCCCAGTTCAATAGCTCTATTTCTTTCCCGAGCTATAATACCATACAATAATGCCTAACAAAACTTCCATCAAACACTTTGTATGAATTCTAAAAAAGTTCATTTATATTCATTAGTAGGTGATAAGCAAACCCAAAAGAACATAAATTTATTTAGGAAAAAAATCCAACACAACTCAACATAAAAAAATAAAATAAAATGACAACAAAATGCCCAAAAAGAAATCGATTTACTCCCTCACCAATTCACTTCCCCCAATGAACTCTTAGAAAATGATTAATGAGAATTTTTATTAATACTATCACACAGAAGAAATACGATATACACCCAACAAACCTGGATTTATTCACAGATATTCACCACTTAAAAAGTTTACAATACATGTGCTATAAATGAGGTGTGATGGGTTTCAATCAATTCTGATGTCATTTCTAGTATCAAACACGACTTATTTTGTATTCTTGGCTACACAAGCACATTCAAAATCATTCAGGAAAAATTGAAATAAAAACCACACAAATTATGTTTCTGCAATGGGCTTGTAATTCACCATGTGATGCCCAAAAACTTCTTAGTTAAACTAATTGAAAGAACAATAATAACAATTTCTTAGTTAAACAAATTGAAACCACAATAATAACAAATGTTTTTTTACCATTGACAAATTACAAAATTTGATTGAATTAACAGATGTAGTAGATGGTCTTGAATCTAGAGGCCCCTCACTTTGAACCTCGTCCCCATCTCCATCACTCTCTTCTCTTTCTAGATTTTTAAAATCTTGATCAAATCAGTCAATACAAAGAAGTTGACCACCTCAAAAGTTTGACAAGAAGGGCCCAAAGAGTTGTCTATATATAAACCTCTCACTTATTTTAGTGCACCATCTACTGATGATCCAGGTGGATATCAGTGGCCACCCACCTTTTGCAACTAGCTCAAAACAATTTTCTGGCAATTTTGGTAATTTACTATTTTTAGCAGTTTTTCACTTCTAGAGTTGTTTTGAGGCCCGAAACGATGTTTTTTTTGGAAAAAAAGGAGAAATATCAATATTCCTTCTATATTTACTCCAAAATGAATCTCCTCAGCGATACCTTTCCAACAGGATATCATATGCCTAAAACTGAGATCGTATGCAAATGTTACGACCCTGGGAAGTTGATGTACTAACTTACCCAAACGGGGCCCACATGACTCTTGGCGCTTCATCTCCTAGGGTTAGGTTTTTAGCATTCGTGTTTATTGTAAAAAGGCCTTCAGAGCCTCATTGTAATCATATTCTTGTGAATGAGCGCAACCGACACATCTCTTCTTAGATATAACCCACCACCATTCCAGCAAGCTTGTTTCCACTGCATTTTACAGTTTCAGCTTATTTCCTTATTCAATAGAAAAAAAGTTTTATTGTATCTCTATTATTTTGTGTTAAGAACCTATTAATAATCTGTATTCATTTCATTCTGCTCATAAAATATGGATCAGTGGTATGAGAGTGGGTCTTCTCCTTGTTGTCTTAATGCATGTCCCCAACGAGGTCAGAGTACAAAGAATTGGGTCTCGAGCTTGTTTCTCTTGAGGAAAAAATCTCTCGCATGCCCACGCGACCTCTCATGGTAGGAGAAAATAAATAAGACGGTATAGGAGATCATTTCAAACTATTGATTGAGGAATCCCTCATGCAACAAAGGAACGAGATGATGGATAGTTTCATGTAAATCCTTCGGCGGCTACCAAAAAGAGACGCATCTTCTTCGAGCGGAGGCACTGCCCCCTTCAAGGTACAAATAAACTTTGATATTCCTATATTTGAAGGTAAGATATATGCAGATGCTCTAGACAAGTGGTTGAATCTACTAGAAGGGTATTTGTTTGTCCAAACTTTTTGAATAGAGAAAAGATTACTTTTGCGCTCCTCAAAGTCGTTCCCCAAGTCAAATATTGGTGGGGAACTTTATGTGAGCAAAAGGAAATAGAGGAACCCTCATTATTTACAGTCACGCCCACCTGGGAATCCTTTGGGGATTCTATTAAGGAACAATACTACCCTGTCAGAAGTTATGACAACTTGTATACCAAATGGACCACACTGCGGCAAGAGAGAGACCAAGCAGTGCCAGATTTCACAAATATATTACATAACTTGCACACCAAGTTGGGTATAAAAGATTCAGAGAAACATCTGGTGCTCAAGTATCGCAGTTCTCTCATAGATACATCCAAACTGAAATGGAATTTCTGGACATATCATCCTTGGGAGCGACCTACCAATATGCCGTCAAAATCGAGCAGAAGCTCAAACAAAAGACGCGACAATTTAGGCTTGGGAACCCCTCACAACAAAAGAAAGGAAAGGGTGTGATGCAGGAGCATCTCTCCATGTCTGCCAACCAACCAGTCAACCACGTCAGTGTGCACGCATTCAAAGACTGAAGAGAGGCGCAACCTCATTTAAATTTGAAATTGAATTTAATTAAATGTTGTAGGCTGGTGAGCCATGGAAGCCGTGCCTTTGAGCAGGCGTTAGGTAGATCGGCTTTAATGCTAGATCGACTGAGATCTAGATCTAGATGCTGGAATAGACAACCATTGAATGTAATTTATTAGAGTAGGTGAACGTGGAGGGAAGTGCTCAATGAGACCCTCAGGTAAAAGAGATTTTCGGATCTCATTTGGAGAGTCAGAGGAAGTTGTTGTAGATAGTAGAGAAGAGAAGAGCCAGAGAGAGCTCAGGAACGTCGTTGTAAATTCAGGAATTTGCCATTGTTAATATAAAAGAACAATTTTTCCTGCATTTCTGTATGTTATGTGAATGTCTGTGTGTGTTCCATTGTATGTTGTAGATGTATACTATAGTTGTGCATTTGCAGGGAGTTTGTGTGATTTCAGGTGAAGGTCTTTGAGGCTTCACACCAAGAGGGTGTGACAGAACGCTGCAGGTTCTGAGAGCCGTGCACAGAGGTTGCACTTCTAAATTATGTGGAGTCAGACAAAGGTATGCTAAGGCATAGGAACTGGAATCAACAACTCAGAGGAAGAAGACCTCGAGGTTGTTGAATACCTTGGAGGCAAGGCTGTGTAGGAGAAACACAGTTGCAGACAGAATTCTGCTGTGAATTCTGTAGAGCTCTGCCAAGTGGGCATTGAGCATATGCACAAGGTGCAGTTGAAGGAACTCTATTGTGAGTTCAGACAGAAGATCTGAGGAGTTCTATGAAGCTCTGCTAGGAGGGCATTGAGCCAGTGAAAGGAGTGCACAGAGGAAGGAACTGTGCTGAGAGTTTGAAGGAGAACCAGAATCACTGAGGATTCTGAGAGCTCTGCCAGGAGGGCATTGAGCAGGTGCAAAGGGTTCACAGAAGTGACAGAACTACTGAACGTTCTGTGGAGAAGATACTCCACCAGGAGGGCGTCGAGGAAGTGTGCAGGTAGGCACAGAAGAGAAGAGAACTCTCTTGAGTTCTACCATTCGAAGGAAGAGTCCACTGAAGGATCTTCATATAGGGTTATTGAATACCCAGAAGGACTCAGCAAGGAGTTGCTGGAGCAGAAGGATAAGATTAGGAGGGACAGCGTTCTCATACTCACAGCGAAGCTCAGAGTCGAGAAGTTCATGGAGGAGAAAAGAAGAAAAGGTCGAGGCCTTTGAGAATGTGAAATTCTCCCAAGTCTGGGAAGAAAGTGTGCAGAAGCTCGGGAGGAGTAGCGTTAGCTGTCATATCGGCAGGGAAACAGATCTGGACCATTGGTTTACATGTCCAGGAGGAGCTCTAGAGGAGTGCACAGAAGGTGGGGACCGACAGCCATCGGATCTCATATAGAAATCTTGTCAGCCATTGGATCAGGAGAAGGTGCACAGAGGTTAACCCTCAAGAGGAGTGCAG
Organism: Picea engelmannii; assembly: GCA_009831015.1. Lineage (NCBI taxonomy): Eukaryota > Viridiplantae > Streptophyta > Pinopsida > Pinales > Pinaceae > Picea > Picea engelmannii. The sequence goes on from ML778352.1 coordinate 977,455, forward strand.
AGAGGGAGAATTGATCTGAGATGTCAGATTTGGAGCAGGTACCCGACAACCGTCAGATTGGATAGGAACTACACAAGGGTTAACCATCGGGATATCGGTACTCAGGAAATAAGGATTCCTGAGGTCGTAAGAATTGAGACATCAAAAGTCTTGAAATCTCGATGAGATCTGGACCGTCCGTTGGAGAGAGACACATGGCAGAGATCGAGCGCCCGTCGTCACTTTAGTGCATCAGGAAATCGGCGTATCGGAGTTCCTGAGGACAAGAAACTCGGGACATCACAAGTCGCGAAATCCAGGAGGAGATTAGGACCGTCCATCAGAGAGGACGTGTGGCAGCAATCAGAGCCATTGGGAATCGGGATATCGCGGATCCCGGGAGCAAGGGGTCTGTGCATTTCTGAATTGTGAAACACGATTTCCTGATAAGGCATAGGAGTGTGTGGGCCACACAGGAGTTGGCGAGGAGGACAGGTGGAAGATTTTCACAATGGGTGAAAGGACCGTTGACAGGTCAACAACCGTGAGCCATCAGAGGATCGGGGATCGGAGAATTGCGAGTCCAAAGGAAGCATGCACATTGACATCGTAAACCCTGAAACCCTGATAGGTGTTATAGCTACGGTCATATAGGAGGCGGTCATATGGTGGAACCTAGCAGGAGGGATAGTGCATGAAAGGAGCTCATCGGTGATCAGGGAATCGAGAGGACTATGAATCTCAACAGCAGGAACCCCGAAACCCCGAACTGAGTCAGGGACAATCATGGTTAGGTGTAGAAGGCCATGTGGAGGAAGAATAAAAGACCTGTGGGTCAGAATTTCTTAGTGATTCCTGAGGGAATCCAAAGAGCCGCTTTGGCTCAGAAGGGGATTTTGATCGATCCTAAGAGCGGGAGAGCAACGAAGGGGTGCGGTCTTGGGTCCTCGCCTGCATCAAGTGGTATCAAAGCTTCTATTCTTGTCTGTATATTTCAGGCAAGAGAGGCAGGAGGAGATAAGAGAGCACTCTGATACACACATCAAGTGGTATCAGAGTGGTATTATGTTTGTATATTGTGGACAGAAGAGGCAAGAGGAAGACAGAGCACGAGAGGACTCTGTAAGGACTTGTTTGCAAGTAGGTAGCAATCCATAGACAGTCAGCAGGACTGCAGGATGATGAAGCTGGTAGAACTCTTAGTGCAGAGTGACAGCAGTAGATCTTCCAGGGAGGCAGATAGAAACAAAAAGATGGCTACTGAAGGCCATAGGCATGCTGGGAAGAAAAGCACTGGAAGAAATCATGCAGGGATGGATAGAGAGCTCGCTGAAATAATGGCAAAAATAGATGAGCTCAAATTGAAGCTGAGGCAGGATAAAGAGATGATTTATCACTGTGAGCCAGAGACTAGGAGAAGTATCGATGATTTTGAAGATGAATTGGGATCAACTGAAGATCTCAAACACTGCCAGGAAGGCAGAGAAGAAGAAATTCCAGATTGTCAGGAGGGCAACGAGTTGAGATCGGTTGAGGATCTCAAAGACTGTCATGAGGACAGCCAGGGAATTTCACATTGCCAGGAGGGCAATGAATTGAGATCACTGCGGGATATCGAAGACTTCCAGGAGGGCAACGGAAGCATCGAAGACTGCCAGGAGGGCAGAGATGAACATTTGAGACCATTTGAAAGTCTCATAGACTCAGAGGTGAGTTCGATTCAGCAAGGAGTGTTGATGAAGATGGGATCGATTGATCTCATAGTCTGCCAGGAAGGCAGCAGAGACATCCCATATTGCCAGGTGGGCAGGGATGAGCAGATGATACTATCTGTGGGTCTCATAAACTCATAAGTGAGTTGGAATCAACCAGGGGAGCTGACAGAACAGATGGAGTTAGATCAGCAGGTGCAGCTGACAGAAGAGGAGGAAGATCAGAATGATATTCTGATGATTGGGGGAATTGGAGTATTCCTACCATGTGCCCAGGAGGAGGAAAAAATTTGTGTTGCAGATGGTGAAACAATAGAACAATCACAACTGATGATGACTATCAAAGAAGAATTGTAGTAGACTTTGGAAGCTTCCCAAGAAGAAGAAGCAGGTAAAGAAGATGAGCATTCTAAGGAATGGCTCATTACTCTCAGCCAAGAAGTTGAGAGAGTTGTAGCATTGGGGCTGACGGCAAAAGAAGAAGACGAAGAGGATGACGAGCATTCTGAAGAATGGCTCAATATTTTTAGCCAGGAAGCTGAAAAGACTGCAACAGGGGAGGTTGCAGAAGCAGAGAAAGAAGAAGAAGACAACATTTTCTTTGCTGATCTGTGGCAGAAGATAGAATCCATGGAGGAAAGGGTGAGAGTGCAGGGAAGGAACATCCAACAGGTGAAGTTGGAAACTGAAGAAGGAGGCATGGGAGATCATGGTGATCTGCCCATGTGGCCAAAATTTTTGCAGCTAAGGAGACCACATGAGCATGAACATCCACTGGAGTAGTTGGATGTAGTGATCGAAGAGATTAGAAGGCTGATGGTAGGGTCATTAGAAACTTCTAGTGAGGAGGAGCTGAGAAGAAAGGAAGAAGAAGCAGCAACAGCATGGAAGCAGCAACAACAACAGGAAGTTAGAGCCGATGAACAGCTCCAAAGATTTATTTGGGATCCAGGAGGATTTCAACAGCTTAGAGGCGAAGCACATGAGCAGGAGCTCACGATTTTGCAACTGAGGAGTTTGATGCAGGAGAATCTCTCCATGTCTTCCAGCCAACCAGCCAGCCACATCTGTGCGCACGCATTCAAAGACTGAAGAGAGGCGTAGCGTCATTTAAATTCGAAATTGAATGTAATTAAATGTTGTAGGCTGGTGAGCCATGGAAGTCGTGCCTTGAGCAGGCGTTAGGTAGATAGGATTTAATGCTAGATCGCCTGAGATCTAGATCCAGATGTTGGACTAGACAACCATTGAATGTAATTTATTAGAGTAGGTGAACCTGGAGGGAAGTGCTCAATGAGCCCCTCAGGTAAAAGAGATTTTTGGATCTCATTTGGAGAGTCAGAGGAAGTTGTTGTATATAGTAGAGAAGAGAAGAGCCATAGAGAGCTCAGGAACGCCATTGTAAATTTAGGCATTTTCCATTGTTAATATAACAGAGCAGTTTTTCCTGCATTTTTGTATGTTATGTGAATGTATGTGTGTGTTCCATTGTATGTTGTAGATGTATACTGTAGTTGTGCATTTGCAGGGAGTTTGTGTGATTTCAGGTGAAGGTCTTTGAGGCTTCACACCAGGAGGGTGTGACAGAATGCTACGGGTTCTGAGAGCCGTGCACAGAGGTTTCACTTCTGAATTCTGCGGAGTCAGACAAAGGCATGCTGAGGCACAGGAATTGGAATCAACAACTCAGAGGAAGAAGACCTCGAGGTTGTTGAATACCTTAGAGGCAAGGCTGTGTAGGAGAAACACAGTTGCAGACAAAATTTTGTTGTGAATTCTGTAGAGCTCTTCCAAGTGGGAATTGAGCATATGCACAAGGTGCAGTTGAAGGAACTTTGTTGTGAGTTCAGACAAAATATCTGAGGAGTTATGTGAAGCTCTGCCAGGAGGGCATTGAGCCAGTGCGAGGAGTGCACAGAGGAAGGAACTGTGCTGAGAGTTTGAAGGAGAACCAGAATCACTGAGGATTCTGAGAGCTCTTCCAGGAGGGCATTGAGAAAGTGCAAAGGGTGCACAGAAGGGACAGAACTGTTGAACATTCTATGGAGAAGATACTCCCCCAGGAGGGCGTCGAGGAAGTGTGCAGGTAGACACAGAAGAGAAGATAAATCTCTTGAGTTCTTCCATTTGAAGGAAGAGTCCACTGAAGGATATTCATATAGGGTTATTGAATACTCAGAAGGACTAAGAAAGGAGTTGTTGGAGCAAAAGGATAAGCTCAGGAGGGCCAACGTTCTCATACGCACAGCGAAGCTCAGAGTCGAGAAGTTCGTGGAGGAGAAAAGAAGCAAAGGTTGAGGCCTTTGAGAATGTGAAATTCTCCCAAGACTGGGAAGAAAGCGCGCAGAAGCTTAGGAGGAGGAGCGTTAGCCATCAGATCGGCAGGAGAACAGATCTGGACCGTTGGTTTACACGTCCAGGTGGAGCTCTAGAGGAGTGCACAGAAGGTGGGGACTGATAGCCGTCGGATCTCATATAGAAATCCCATCAACCGTTGGATCGGGAGAAGGTGCACAGAGGTTAAGCCTCAGGAGGAGCGTAGAGAGGGAGAATTGATCTGAGCCATCAGATTTGGAGCAGGTACCCGACAGCCGTCGGATTGGACAAGAGCTGCACGAGGGTTAACCATTGGGATATCGGTACTCGAGAAATCGGTATTCCTGAGGTCGTAAGAATTGAGACATCGAAAGTCTCGAAATCCCAATGAGATCTGGACCGTCCATTGGAGAGAGACACATGGCAGAGATCGAGCACCCATCGACACTTTGGTGCATCAGGAAATCGATGTATCGGAGTTCCTAAGGACAAGAAACTCAGGACATCACAAGTCGCAAAATCCTGGAGGAGATCGGGACCATCCATCAGAGACGACGCATGGCAGCAATCAGAGCCATCGGGAATCGGGATATCACAGATCCCGAGAGCAAGGGGTCTGTGCATTTTAGAATCGCAAAACGTGATTTCCCGATAAGGCATAGGAGTGTGTGGGCCACACAAGAGTCGATGAGGAGGACAGGTGGCAGATTTTCACGACGGGTGAAAGGAATTTTGACAGGTCAACAACTGTGAGCCATCAGAGGATCGGGGATCGGAGAATCGCAAGTCCAAAGGATGCATGCACATCGACATTGCAAACCCCGAAACCCCGATAGGTGTTATAGCTACGGTCATATAGGAGGCGGTCATATGGTGGAACGTAGCAGGAGGGCTAGTGTGTGAAAGGAGCTCATCGATGATCGGGGAATCGAGAGGACTATGACTCTCAACAGTAGGAACCCCAAAACCCTGAACTGAGTCAGGGAAAATCACGGTTAGGTGCAGAAGGCCGTGTGGAGGAAGAAGAAAATACCTGTGGGTTAGACTTTCTCAATGATTCCTGAGGGAATCCAAAGAGCCTCTTCAGCTCAGAAGGGGATTTTGATCGATCCTAAGAGCGGGAGAGCAGCAACGGGGTGTGGTCACGGGGAGGGATAGTGCATGAAAGGAGCTCGTCGGTGATCAGGAAATCGAGAGGACTGTGACTCTCGATAGCAGGAACCTCGAAACCCCGAACTGAGTCAGGGACAATCACGGTTAGGTGCAGAAGGCCGTGTGGAGAAAGAATAAAATACCTATGGGTCAGACTTTGTCAGTGATTCTCAAGGGAATCCAAAGAGCTACTTCGGCTCAGAAGGGGATTTTGATCGATCCTGAGAGTGGGAGAACAACGACAGGGTGCAGTCGCGGGTTCTTACTACATCAGGGTGGCCCCAACCCATAGAACAAAGGACAGAGAAAATATGCACAATATAAGGACAACATAGCCAAGCCGCAAGCAAAGAAGGACAGCAGGAAGACAAAGAAAGATACCGGGAAGTGGTGCGACTTCCATCAGATCCCTTGGCATAACACTATTAGACTTTGTCAGTGATTCTCGAGGGAATCCAAAGAGCTGCTTCAGCTCAGAAGGGGATTTTGATCGATCCTGAGAGTGGGAGAACAACGACAGGGTGCGGTCGCGGGTTCTTACTACATCAGGGTGGCCCCAACCCATAGAACAAAGGACAGAGCAAATATGCACAATATAAGGACAACATATCCAAGCCGCAAGCAAAGAAGGACAGTGGGAAGACAAAGAAAGATACCAGGAAGTGGTGCGACTTCCATCAGAGCCCTTGGAATAACACTATTAACTGTCGCTCAAAGAAGTCATTGGTGGACGAAGTGAAAGCCTCTGAATTAGATCACTAGTACATATGACCAAATTTGCGATGGTTTTTCATTGATATTGCCACACATATTCATCACAATTTCCACGAAAGCCGAGTTTTTTTTTCTTCAGAATAATTTCGTTGCTCTATCGATGATCAAGGTGTGCGTGGAAACATCGAAAAAATTATCTCTCCACGTGTCACCAGAATCAAGTTCGGTTAACCCTTTGCATCGTCGCAATTCTGACGAAATATCGTCGCAACTACAATGAACAACCGTGGCAATTACGACAAAAAGTTTTGACAAGTAAAAAATTTATAACGCAAATGTTGTATGTGCGACAAAAAACCATGGAAACTTGCGACGAATATCTATGGCAATAGCGATGACATGGATTCATCAAGACCAAAGTTATGACGAAGATGTTGTATGTGTGACGAAAAAATGTGGCAACTTGCGACGAAAGTTCGTCGCTATTGCCACGGTGGTCAAAATGCAATTTTTTTTTTCGACGAACTATTGTCAATATTGCGACGATGTCATTAAGTTTTAAAAACAAAATTACATGAGATATGGTATTACCATATTACATTGCAATATGGTATACCATATTACATTGTAATATGGTATACCATATTACAATGTAGTATGGCATTGTAATATGGTAATGCCATCTTAACCCACAATTAATTGCAAGCCAACATGAATAAATATGAGCTTGGAAAACAATTATTGTTTTGTATGGATTTTGCAATTAGAAGATGTGAATTTTGTATTGACCTAAGAAATATAAAATTCATTGTAAATTGGTTGATCCAAGATAATTTAATTGAACCAAGGTAATTCATGGGGTTAGCAAATTATTTGGGAATGAAATGTCTCTTCAATGCACATTAGAAAAGGCAAGTATAACCTTTCAATTCATTGCAATTGAAAACCAAGTAACTGAAGCTTTGACATGAAATAATTGTAATGCATCAATATTAAATCGAATGAAACTTGCAATTTCATTTGAAATCAAAGCAAATTTTGCAAGATACATAATGGGAGAACCTTTGATAGAAAGAAGGAGTTGGATAGCATAACACTTGAAACTTTTGTTGGTGCAATCATAATATACCCCAAATAAGATAAGGAATTGTACATCATATTTAAGGCATTGAAGTATGATAAATATGATAAATATATACATTTGTTTAGGCATTGAAGTATCCTCCAAAATTTTGAAGTATAGACATTGAAGTATAGCCATTGAAGTATCCTGCAACATTTTGATTCTGTAATCAAGCTGTATGATAAATATATACAAAACCACATGGTCAATTTCCTTTAAGACCTCTTTGTTTTTATTTGACCATAGATCTAAAGTTAAACTCTTATGTACTTGAAGAATATAAGGGATTACCTACATCTACCTCAAATTTTGGCAAATGGTTAAAACCTTACAAAACTTGTATATATATGCAAGTCTCGCGTCTTTGAGATGATTGTAGGCTTGAAGGGGGATTAAAGTATAAATTTCATAATTTTGTTGTTAAGACATGAGAGCCAAGAATAAGCTCATGTGGGAAGCTTGAAGATATAAAGTCTATATACATTTTAGAATAAACAAGACTAAATAATATGGTAGTTTTTATACCATGTTGAAACATGAAAACAAGATGTAATTATCTTCTTCACTCATGTAAAGGTGCATTTTCGAATATCTACATTTATCATGTGTAGTAGATATAATAGATTATCAAGATACCTAGATCCACACTCTATATGATAATGGATATAAGTTGAAGAGAATTCTATTCTTTATTTACAATTGCATGGGTATCCCAAGGATATAAAATGATAATCTAGACATTTTGGATAAGAATGAATAGAAACTATTTTCTTGGATTGGTCACCATATATGGGAAAATATTCCAATGTTTATGTGGATCATTTGAAGTTGTCTATGCCATTCTCATTAGAAGGAGAATTTAATGAAGAGACATTGAATCCCAAAGTTGATGGGGATCATCAACTTGAAAGGGAAAAGGTCTACTCCTAGTTGAATTCATATATTTGTACTAATGTCATATAGGCTTGTGCAAGTGACAAAATTTTTAATTTGTATGAATTTGGTGAGTGGAAATTTATGACCCACAAGGAGTAATGGCCGTAAACCCAAGGGTTCATGAGAATGTTGAAAGGTAGAAATATTGTTAGGTTTGTAAAGTAATTTTTTGAACCCATGAAGACACCATCAGTAAAAAGGTTGTGATTTATGAAAAGGTTTTAAAATCTCTTTCATCACCTATGTATAAGCTATTGGTCAATTTTCTTCTATGTTTTGAATGATTTGGGAAATAATGGCTCTTAACACCTTGAAGAATTGGAAAATCTTACGAACCTAAAGGGTCGTTATTACTTTGACTCATATATTCTTGTAAAAACATAATGTTATTTGATGCCTCGATAATTTAGGCATAGTGTATATAAGCGCTAGTTATCAACTCCTTCCTTGATAATAATAAGAGGAATATTACTAATATAATAGGAAGAGACTTGTGGATGTCACTTGCACAATTGTTGGAGCATACAAAAAGGAAAATAATAATGAGGTCCACAATTTTGGGTACATCATGAATATGTTCAATATACAGGGGATAGACTAATACATACTTTCATTTCCAAGAATGAGCAATGAACAATGCAAGAACATGTTTAGCTAGATACCTACATCACAGAGGTTGGCATCTTACCACAAGTGAGGTAGGGTTAGAAACATGATCTCTTATGGAAAGGATGGAGGATAGATAAAAAGGTGAAGATGGGAGGTTGTGGTGTTATGGTAGTTCTAACAAAGGCAAGAGAAAGAAGTTGATGACACTGGCATGACATTGGAAAAAGGTGTGAGTTGACATAAACCGACTAAGAGTGAACATGAGCAAGAGAGGAAACACACTCTAATATAGGATTATCACAAGAATAAATGTAACATATGGAAACTTGGAGGTAAGGTGAGAGTAACAAATGACATTCATTGTTCTAGTATTTTTGTAGTCATTAAGGCGCCATACACTAGTCAAGGACAGAGCATGAGTCCCATGTGACATATGATAATCTGGAGAGTGTAAGCATAATAGGCATCATAAAATAGTAATATAAAGTCATCAAAAGCACAAAAACAACACATAGTAGCCTAGATTTAGTGCAAGAATGAGAGGTGGCATGCATCAACGAGGTATTTTATGCAAGCGTAGGAGGCAACATGCATCAACCTAAGTTCAATGCAAGCGTAGAGGTGAAAAATACCAATGGTAATAGTGGAGGAGAGAGGATCAAAGGGATATATTATGTCACCATTGGGAGGGGCTCCATAGTTGCAAGCTATGGAATGTGACCATTAAGGGGGAAATCTTTGAAAACTGACCAAAGAAGTGACAATTGTTCCTAACTAGGTAGAGGTTATCTCAAGTAGGGCCTTTCTTGAGATAATGACCTATAAAGGACCCATATATATTATGACCAAATATAAATGGATAAAAAGGGGTGTAAGGAAGAAAAGATAAGGAGGAGAGGCAATACTTTCCCCAAGCATTTGAAAGACTAGGAAAAGAGGAAGAGTGTGTAGGAGAGCATGGAACACTAGGAGAGGAAGAAGACAAGGAGAGAACTAGGTAATATTGGGTGCTACTAGGTAAGAAGTGGCTATATTTGATAATGGGAAGTCTACGCTAGCCCAAATGGGCTCCCAATTAGAGTAAATATTATATGTTTTTCATATTATATGTTCAAGAGTAAATTAGAGTAATCAAGGTGAGATACATAACATTCAACAATCTCTTAAAAAATCCCTATGACAAGGGTGACTCCACAATATTTATTAATGAGAAGATGAGTTCCATCCTATTGTACAAAGCCCCAATGATAAGGAGAGGGGTGAGGAGTGATGTAAAATGCGATTATTTTTGTTATAATTGTCAAGGATTATAGTGGCAAGTTGGTCGTTGATCTAACAATTATGAGTAAAAAGGAGACTTAGAGAGGGGAATAAATTTCATTCGTCATTATGAGTAATGAGGGATCTTTTTCAATAGAGTTTGTAATAGGGACTATTTTTTGTTGGGGAGAAGTGTCAAAATATTGGTGTACCCTAGGATCATCAAGGGATTTCTCATCTATGTACAAGGATTTGGATGTGAATTATTATTATAAGAATAAGCATTTTGTAGTAGTGCCCTTTGGAGCCTTATAATACTTGCACTAACATATGGGATGAGAGGAGGGGTCTAGATTATTGGGACTATCTTCATGCATTGTTTAATAGGAACTAGTATTTGGACTAGGGATAGCAATATGGTTAGGATTATGGAAATGAATGAAGTGAGGGATCTTTTCTAATTTATTTTCCACAATGAGGATATGGATAAAGACTTTGTATATGGGGGTTCTCTAAAATAGTTACACTTCTGTATAAAAAAACTACAACTAAACCAAAATTATATTTAAAATATCTACAAGTAAACCAAAATACCACATGGGACTTGGCAAATATATCAATATCTACATATTCATGAGGATTGTGAACTTTTACTAGTATAAAGCCTACTTTTTAAAACACGTCAAAACCCTTACCTTTTCATTGTTCTTTTGTCAGATCCATTAGCCCATACAACTTGATAAGAGTTGTCAACGAGATGCATTTCAATCACCAAGACCTTCATGAATCATAAAAGACAAATTTTTTATATGAGTAAGTAATTTATAATAAGAAAATGAGCATGCATTTAGTTATGTAAAATACTCTAGAAAAAAATTAAGTTATCGCATACCTTAATGAGCTTCTCTTTGTTTCGAGAATAGGTTATTCTCTACTAAACAGGACCAACCACGTGAAGGTGGAAGCTCATATGGCCCATCCCCCCCCCCGCCCCCCCCTCACATCGCTCTCAATTTCCCATACCCAACAAATGATTTTCTCTATATAGAAAACATATATTCATTAATGCATAACTAGGATAGTCATCAAAACATATGAACATATAAACATCGATAAAGATCCAAAAACAGGTCATGAATTTATACATCTAATTTTTCTTTGATTTACATTTCTTCACATTCATAAAACTGAAAATTGGGATATCATCATCATCGAAGGACATTGTATTTTGTGTGCCCTATCCTTCTATTGTTTGTGTGCGCTCAGGTACCATACTTCTGGTACGTGGCTGAGAAGGGTTAGTTGGCATCTGTTCAAGGATGTGAACTGGAACAATGAAAATGATCATATTGATATGTTGAAATATAATTGAAATAACTAATTCATTGTTTTGATTAACATTATAGTATTTCTCTTTACCCGTCTCTATAGATGGGACAGTTGGTGCGTTAATTTCTTGTCCACTTGGTTGCTCTCACATTTCACCCTCCTGAGCTACATGCTCTTCAATTTTGAGAAGATAATATATAAGTATAAGTCAGGAAATAAATATCTACAATCACAGTAAATATTTCTAATTCTAAAGCATACATACCGGAATGGGTACTCTACTCTACACTATCAATGGACATGTGGACCCTAATTGTATGACATGGTATTTTCTGAATACCACTTGATTCAATACTGCGGTGGCACTGTTGCTTGAAAAAAAACATAAATACTTAGTTAAGGGTGATATAATAAAATATGAAAAGACTTTACAAGCATGCTATTGTGGTTTTCTTATTCATTTGATTTACCTGCGTGGATGGGGAGATAGGATTCTGGCCCAAGCTTTTTCTATATTCAATGACACTTTTAAAACCATGCTTGTAACCAAGCTTTAGGTCCTCCTCAGTGGCAACAGTGTAAAACATATTTAACTGCAATGCATAACACCATTAAAAATACCAATAAGAAAAACATATATTTGTTCACCACTATTAAATAAATATTAACCACAGTTAATCATTTAAATCTTACTAATCTGGCTTTGAGTTTTCCGTAGCCACCCTGGCCTAGTTTATGTTGTCCGTGTTTTTCCACTCTGGCCTTTGTTGCTTTGGATGTGTCTGGTAGCCTACATATGGAATTTTTGAAGAAAATGGATATCGGAATTGTTACTTAAAACAGGAAAGAAAAACATAAATGCTCATATTTCACTGATAATATGACATGTGTTGTACCTTTCTTGACCAGCTCGTGGTTGTCGTCCTTGTTTTTTAAACAAGTTCTCCTTTGCATCCTCTATTAGCACCTTCCACTCTTTCTCAAAAACCATGGGAGGGAGCTCGTTCTTTAGGTCTATTTGCAATTTATCCCTATACTGATCCCTGGTGTATTTTAAATTCTCGTCGGCTAACTTTGTAACCACTTTCTTGTTGAAAGTGTTGCCTAACAGGTTCACCATGTGATCTATTAAATCATCTTTCTTTTTACTATCTTGGCCATTCCACCATGTGCGAATGGTGGGGCCAAACAACTCCAATGCTTTATCATGTAAGTTGCTATAGAAAACTAACGTGTTATCCATTAATCAATTAATAATCTCAAGTTGTAATCCATTTCAATTTCATTAAAAAAATTAATCAATTAATGGGACAATTACCTGCAATCTTATGAATCTTTATCGGAACACATGCGTCATCCACTAGAAAGGTGACATCTAGTGATCCGGTCCTTTTAATTCATTCTGCTCCATGCATAATATTATCATGTGCACCTACACTATGTTCCTTTCTGAAGTCATCATGTGGAGTCCCAGGCTCTGACTCATCATGCTCTGCCATGTCATGCCGGTCAAAATCACCCCACTCATCAATGGATTCAAGCGGAACCTCAGGAGGCTCAAAAATCCTCACTTTCCCTTTGCTATGTCGACCTTTTTTTTTCATTGGACCCTCACTGCTACCTATAGTAGTTGCAGGATCTACAGGTTCCCCATGCACGAGGTTTAAAAACTCCTACAAACAGAAAAAATTTCTTTGTCAGATCATATAAAAAATATAAAACTAAAAAACAGATATGAAATTGTCATAGCTAATAAAAATATGTAAAGATGCCACTTACCCCATAAGTAGTTATTGTAGTTTGTAGCTCTAAAATTCTTGCCCTGTCCTCCAGTGTCAAGGGTCTTTTACTAATCAAACCTAGATGTTCCATGTTATCCTTTTTCAAGGCCTTCGTTACAATTGTCATTGGGTTTTTCGAATAATATATTTCGTCCTCATCAATATCCTCTATGGGAGCCTGGACTGATGTTTACACAATAAATCAATCAAAAAAAATTATGAAATTCACCTCTAACATTAAAAAAATGAAATATTGCAGTAATATCAGAAAAACAATAACAAAATTTCAGAAATTTAGTTGTTGTAGTCATAAGTTGTTATTGTATTTAACATTTACCTGGTGAGGCACTGCAAGTGCCTTTCCACTGTCACCCTGGAGAGATGTAACGGGTGAAACTCGAACACGTTCACCCTGGACAGAAGTTGACACAATAAATCAATCAAAAAAAGTTATGAAATTCACCTGTAACATTTTAAAAATGAAATATTGGAGTAATATCAGAAAAAAAAAAAATAATGAAATTTCAGAAATTTAGTTGTTCTATTCATAAGTTGTTACTGTATTTAAGATTTACCTGGTGAGGCACTGTGGGTGCCTTTCCACGGTCACCCTGGAGAGATGTAACGGGTGAAATTTGGACACGTTCACCCTGGACAGAAGTTGACACAATATATCAATCAAAAAAAGTTATGAAATTCACTTGTAACATTTAAAAAATGAAATATTGGAGTAATATAAGAAAAAAAATAATGAAATTTCAAAAATTTAGTTGTTGTAGTCATAAGTTGTTACTGTATTTAACATTTACCTAGTGAGGCACTGCGGGTGCCTTGCCACGGTCACCCTGGAGAGATGTATCAGGTGACTTTCTACCACGGTCACCCTAGACAGATGTTGACACAATAATTCAATCAATAAAAGTTAGGAAATTCACCTGTAACATTAAGAAAATGAAATATTGCAGTAATACAGAAAAAAAAAAAAAATTATTAAATTTAGTTGTTGTAGTCATAATTTTTACTGTATTTAACATTTACCTGGTGAGGCACTGCGAGGGCCTTGCCACGATCACCCTGGAGATATGTATCGGGTGATTTTCTACCACGGTCAGTACCCTGGATAGATTGTGACACAATAAATCAATCAATAAAAGTGAGGAAATTCACCTATAACATTAAGAAAATGAAATATTGCAGTAATAACAGAAAAACATAAATAATGAAATTTAGTTGTTGTAGTCATAATTTTTTACTGTATTTAACATTTACCTGGTGAGGCACTACAGGTACCTTGTCACAGTCACCCTGGAGAGATGTATCGGGTGATTTTCTACCATGGTCACCTTGGAAAGATGTTGACACAATAAATCAATCAATAAAAGTTAGGAAATTCACCTGTAACATTAAGAAAATGAAATATTGCAGTAATAACAGAAAAAAATAAATAATGAAATTTAAGAAATTTAGTTGTTGTAGTCATAATTTTTTATTGTATTTAACATTTACCTGGTGAGTCATTGCGGGTGCCTTTCCACGGTCACCCTCTCCATCTATTCAATTTAAGTTGTAATCGATCAACAACTCTTCACCTGGAACTATTGTTTTTGTTGCACATACAAATATACGATTTCCTTCGCATGCCTCAAATATGCAGTTCGTTTCTTAGTTGTTTCCACTGGTCATGTACTATTTATAAATCCCGCAATGTTTCGAGTAGCTTTTGGCCTTCCATCAATATACATAGTTTCCCCTTTATTTTGATTGTTATCTAGTAGTTGTATATAATTTGCGGCAACTCTGTATCTCCGCATACTTTGCATATATCAGACCAACATCAAACAATGATTGTATTTGTATAATGGTCCGACATACTCCATCAATTCAGTTATAGTGCCATAGCCGACCTTTATGCCATCCATGGAAAATAACCCCAATCCATGTAAGTATGAAGGAGCAATGTGATACATCCTCCCACCGATGAAGAAATATGTGTCCACTTCAGGTAGCTCCTTAGGTTCATATCATTGCACTAGATGTTTATACCTCAAGGGCAACTCAATGTCACCTATGCTCTCAGCATCATAATTACACGACCCTCCATTGGAAATAAAAAATTGCATGCAGGTATGAAATCTTTTCCTTACCTTTTCCAACCTCGTTGATCTAGAACCGGTAGATCTAGTACAACACGTCTCACTTTCAACCTCTCTTACTATATCTTGATCATCACTCGAGGAAGATAGTTCCAACAGATACATATTTGGTGGTACCTACACTCATTAAAACAAGAAGATAAGTTATCGTGCCAATATACGTTTTTGGTACCAACACAGTTGCATATAGTTGCATTTAGTTGCATAAAGTTGAAATTTCCACACCGATCCGTCATATAGTTGCATAAAGTTAAAATTGCCACACCTAGTTGCATATAGTTGCAATATAGTTGCATATAGTTGCATAAGTTGTAATATAGTTGCATATAGTTGCATAAGTTGCAATAAAGTTGCGTAAAGTTGCATAAGTTGCAATATAGTTGCATAAGTTGCATATAGTTGCATATTTGCATAAGTTGCATATAGTTGCATACGAAATTGTTGCAATATAGTTGCAATATAGTTGCATATAGTTGCAATATAGTTGCATATAGTTGCAATATAGTTGCAATAAAGTTGCGTAGAGTTGCATAAGTTGCAATATAGTTGCATATAGTTGCATACGAAATTGTTGCAATATAGTTGCATGTAGTTGCAATATAGTTGCATAAGTTGCATATAGTTGCATGTAGTTGCAATATAGTTGCATAAGTTGCATATAGTTGCATAAGTTTCAATATAGTACCAACATCGTTGCATATAGTTGCATTTAGTTGCATAAAGTTGAAATTGCCACACCTATCCGTCATATAGTTGCATAGTTGCATAAGTTGCATATAGTTACATAGTTGCATAAGTTGCATATAGTTACATAGTTGCATAAGTTGCATATAGTGGGAGAGGACCCCTGGATTGGTTGTGGGGATAAGTTTGGGCTTCCGCTGCATATGATACAACTCCTGAGAGAAATATTATACCTTAATCTCAACCAAGTTCTTAATATCTCATTGTTTTCAATATGGGAACAAGAATGGAAGCATGCAGGGGAGATTACTTTTAGAGGCGAGGATGAAAATATTTTGGAATAATACATTGCAAAACTTAGAGAAATTCATGTTAGTATTAAAGATGAGGAGGATCATTTTATCTAATCAAAAAATTCATCAAGTGATTACACTCCCAAGGCAAAATATAAGGTTTTATGTTCCAATGATCATATGGGGGTTCAAGTGTGGTGGTAGAAGAAAGTGTGAAAGTTTAAATGCCATTTAAAGACTCATATTTTCATGTGGTTATTGCTTATTAACAAGGCACTTTCATGGGAAATCCTATAGAAAAGGATTAGATATTGTCTTAGGAGGTGTCCTTTGTGCAAGGAAAATGAAGAGTCAAATTTACATCTTATCATGACATGTTCATATGGTATTCATGTATGGGAGGAAGTGAAAGGTTTAACTAGGTTAAGAAATATTTGAAGTGATTCTTCAATTGAGGAGGGTTTAAGATCCTAGTGTGAAAATGAGAATGTAAAGAGGTTTAGAGCTTATCCTTTGTTATTATCTTAGGGTATATGGCTCACTAAGAATGTTGAATTTTTTGAGGAAAAATCCATCCCTTTGTGTTAGTGTGTTACTCAATCATTAAACATATTAACTAGTTTCAATCAAGTGATAAAGGACAAACCTAATTAACAAATACCAAAGGAGAACATTGATAAATTTGGAGCTTGTGCATGCTTTGATAGTTTTTCAGCATATATTCAAATAAAGGAATTATATTGCATATGGTTTTTCAAAGGTTGGGATATAGTTGGCTTGTGGTGAATGGATCATCAAAGAATAGGATATGGAAATGTTTCTAAATATACACATCTTCCTTTTTTTGAAAACTTCAATAGATGAACCATTGTTACTGGATCATGAGATTATAAGATAGTTGTGTTAACATATAGAGAAAAAAAATATAGAGAAAAAAGTCAGTAATTTCATTCCATCATTGACAGTGAAAAAATATAGCTTGTATTGGACATGGTAGACTAACTTCATCAAGTTTTGTGGCTTGGGAACTGTGGGACTTGTATCTACCATTTACATATGAATTACATGAGGGATATTTTTTTAACTTAACCTATTTTGGTATTTACAATAATTAAAGGTTCCACTTACCAAAAGGAACAATTTTCCTCCAAAATACATCAAACAATAAAGACATTCATTGGATATATTTTAAGGGAGACTATACATCCTCAACCATCAATATCCTATATACAATAATTATATTTGAAAGAGCTCCCTCCTAGATTTGTTGTCATTGATATCGATATATAATAAGATCAACTTACCTTCCTCTTAATCTTGTGACTCCTTGTCCAAAGAATTATCTCCTTCATTATGCTCATGATAGACGTGGGAGTTGTATACTACTTCAAATTCTAACCTCATAATTACCTGGCCCTATTTTATGAATCTTAAAAATATGATATGCGAGAAATGAGCCTAGTCATTCAACCAATCAAAAACTACCTTGGAATATAAGAATGTCTAAAGTTGTTGTATCTCCAAATTTATGTCCACCTTCATCATTGTGATCACATTGATTATGTCTACATAGTTATTAGATTTTACCCTGTACCTCTTTTTATTGAGATCATGTGGTCATTATGGTGAATGAGCTCACTAGCGATGTTTTGTGCATCACTTCCCCTAGAAGAACCATCAAAAAGTCTATACATGAAGATATGATCAAATTCTAGAGGTAGAACTTGTCTAATGGTATCTCCAACTCTTATGGGTTTGCAAGCCATTAACAAGTATTTTATTTTGAACATTGTCTCGATAAGGGATGGTCATTTTCCTTTGAATATTTCTTCATTCTGTGAGATCCAAAGGCCCCACATAACATGTAAAGGTAGAGCAACCAAGTCTTGTGGACTTCCATGAGATTTTAAACTAGTTGTTCCAAGCTTCTATCATTGTGTTCCTAGCCCAAATTTGGTATCTTCCTTGTTATCCTAAAGCACAGGGAGTCTGTTGTGAAGGGAAATCCATGAAAAAAATTTGGCCTTGGGCAGTGTCCAAATCCTCTAGAGACCACTCCACCACCATGGATTCCTTACCTCCACATTCTACAATGAGAGGGTCTTATAACCCATTTTCACACTATACATGCCCTCTTATTGATTTTTTGTCCATACAAGATAGTATTCACTTTCATATAAGACAATGGAAATGTTATCCCTCTTTTTTGCAATTAGTTTCCAAGTTCCTTTAGTTGTTAGGGATCTAGAATTTTTTTTATGTCTTTTAGGCCCCATCCTCTCTCTAAATTTGACCTTGTTATCAACTCTCATTTTACCAATAGAATATTATTAGAGTTCTCTTTCCATGACCATAGATAGTGAAAGCATAGGGATTCAAACTTTTTTAACATCAAGACAATGATAAACACTAGAGTGACCCAATATACTGAGATTGATTCCAAAACGCCTTTTATAAGAATCACCCTTCTAGCATGAGAGATCCATTTGTTGTACCAATGATCTACTCTTGTTTTCAGCCCGTCAAGGAGCCACAACCTAGTGTTTGCATTGGTATTCATTTGCTTTTAGCATGAATTACATGTATATAAAACAACCATCATTTTGCACTACAATGAAAGGGAGGAACTTCAAGATCATTTCTCTCATGGCCTATGAGACATGATAAAAGTATATGGATGAATTTTGAGCATTTATGTCCATTCCAATGGGGGAGGAAAAAAACTTTAGAATGCAATCTAGACACTTTGTGTTTTGAGTCATAGCAGTTCCAAACAAGAGTATACAATCAACAAATAAGATATGAGACAAAGAGTATATTAGCATAGATATTGAAATATTTTAGTTCCTAGATTGAATGTCATGGTGAATATGCTTTCTTAGGCCATTATAAACTATAATAAAAAGTGGAGAGGAGAGAGGGAAACCTAGACAAAAGCCTCAAGAAGGAAGAAATAATACCTCCGCATTAATCCCTACATCTAGATATGTCCCATGTAGCTTTGAGATATTTCCATCTATAAACACTAGGGCCTCGTTACATGGGAAAGTAGATTTATCCCAACCCATTGATAGGGATTTTACATTATTGCAAATTTTTCTACAACTTTACCATAGCATAGTTTAGGTCATCAATTGTGTAGGCTTCCTAGTTTTGAGTAATCATGGTTCTATAGTCCTTGTAAGACAACTAATGAGGATTGAACTTAAAGGGCACCAATAGTTTTTTATCCTTTGTAGCTATCTCCAGTTTGATGGGGTGGTGGTATAATTTTAATTCCTTCAAAACTATGGATTTGTATGAGGGTAGATTCATGACCAGATCCTTCTTTATGAGGAATTAGTTCAACCTTGTACTTATCTCCTGAGTGTCACCCCTCTTATTTGACCAAGTAGCCTATGGAACTAAAGGTTCAACATGTGACTATAAGTTGGGTATCTAATATCTTAAGGAAATAATTTGCTAGAGGACCGAGTCGAGAATGAGCACCAAGCATATTTTTTATTGATGAAATGTAAAATTTAGGCCCCCCTGAGAATTAGCATGGGGAGGTCTAATAGGCCCTAGACTACCAATTTATCCTAGAAGGGCCTTCTATTGTGAGATGGCGCATACACATTGAGGATGTCCAACTAAAATTTCAATTCCTTTGGAGAGAAATGAGTCAAGATACAGTGTGTCGAGCTTACCTTATCCCAATAAATCATTAAATAACCATTTGAGAGCCCAATCCATTGAAGTTTCCTTCCACACTTTCAACCTAGAATACATTTCTTTAAGTGCTTTTGGGAATATTACTCTAAATACATAGTTTATTGTAATATTAGAATATTCGCTTTGTGTTTCTACATAATATTAGAATATTGGTGACAACAAGAAGAAAGGAAAAGAGCCTAACCAATCTATATAAGCTGTCATAAAATTTAGGCGAGCAGAGGGTGCCAAGAAAAACAATGGTCGTAAGCCTATTGTTTGTTGGGTGTGTGTAGAGGACCATTATTGAAGGATATCAAGATCATTTTGAAACCTAGGGGAGGGTTACTCTAATAAGGGCTCATGATATTGTTACTTGTTTCCCATATGGACATGAAATATTTGTTTCCCATGGGATTTGCTTAGGGTGCATTGATAGGGGATGTTTTTGTAGTCCAAAATTTGCAAAAAACTATGTTTTCCTACCTCTATAAGAATAAGGTCAGGAAGTCAAGAGATAGGAGAAAGAGGTCATACCATTTCCTCTGGTCGTGTTCCCTCATATGGTGCAAAAACGTGTGCCCTCCTCCTTTGCAAATCATGTTCCCTAGCCTCTGCAAATTGTGTGCCCTCCTCCTCTGCAAATCGTGTGCCCTAGCCTCTGCAAATCGTGTGCCCTTCTCCTCTACAAATCATGTGCCCTCCTCCTTCTCCCGTCCTCCAAATCCTAACTGTGCTCCAAATCCTCCTGTGCGTGAGTGATATAGGCTGGACTGTGGTGACAGTGGTAGCTTGCATCCTGGGCACGAGTGAACAATGGCGGACTGTGGTTGTGTGCGTGGACTGTGGACTATGGTGGTATGCGTTTGCAATAGGCTATGGTGTATTTCGTTTTGAAAGTGCGAGTTTGAAATGTTTGTTTTTGGTTTATAATTTCGTTTTTCATATATATAAT
>ML778352.1:1013304-1054575 GCA_009831015.1 Picea engelmannii
CATTGGTCATTTCGGGAACTGACGCCATTAAAAACAAAAATCCAATCTAGAGTCCTCTAAGGAAAACAAACATCACACGCTAAAAATCTAGTAAGAAAGCAAGCAAACAAAACCTTCTCACAATGAACGCACTAGTTGGTAATGAAATCCAACGTCGTGAGAACAATGTAAGAAGGGGCTGATATAGAGCAGGTGGAAAAGTTACGTTGACGACCTGCTTAATGGACTTACACCCTAGTGCAAGCTCCCACACATATCGTGGGTATACCCTCCAAGGAGCCTGATTGATTTTTGCCAACGTTGATTGCAGGTATCATGAAGACTTGCCCCTCCACAGTCACCTCATGTAAAGAACCTAGAGAGATAGGCCACTAAGGTTACCAATCACTACAGTGATGTTTGGGGAAACAGTCGATAGTCCAATACACATGCAAGGGCAGGGTATCTAGCCCGAAATCAACTTGAAAGGCTTCCACTCATCATTGTGGGTATACCTCTCAAGCAACCCCCATAATACAAGTAATATATACACCAAGATCAACAAAGCAGGGTGAGTAACTTTGCTAGTCTCAATGCGACCTCATGATTGACCCTTGTGTTAGAAGGGATTCCCAGGAAAAAATGTAATAAGTGGATTTAACCGCTCTCTAACTCAAGATTCTATGTTTGCTTGCATCTTTGGAAAGTTATCTTTCACACCTATTCCAAATCCCTACAACTAATCTAATGTAGGTTTGCTACTAGAAAATACAAAAATGTCTAATCAATTTTTACAAACGCTTTATTTTATGGATTTTGTTACTCAAAAGGAATATGGCATGGAGAATATGGTGTTTTGACCGACTCAGAAGTTATGCAAAGAGATGAAGATGCAATCTTTTCATTTCGATGAAAGCTATGCTATGAGAAGGAGAAAACATTTATCATTCCCATATGCACGATGTCCCAAAATATATTAAACTCATCAATATCAATATTCTCAAGAAATGAGAAAAAGGTATTGAACACCAATGCACGATTCATGCCCCCCTGACCATGAGGGGGATTTTTTTTCATAATTTAAGATAAAAAATGGCCAAGAATCATCCAATTTCGCTACTTGAAATGCAAGGATGCCCCCAATCTAATATAAAGAAAGAAATTAAATCTTTTTGTTTCAAAAATTTCACTAAAAGCAATAATGAACTTTCTTAAAACAAAGAAACCCAAACTAAAAGTTCTCTTTTAAAGCGAACTATTTAGAAGAAATCTGATCTTTCCCTAAAAAATTCTAAAGAAAACACATGCTTTGTAATTGAAAGACACTCAAAGCAAGAGACTAATTCTTAAAAACCAAACAAAGCAAAGATGGATAAAAGCAACTCAAAGAATGTCAAGAAGATTGTAAACATATCAATATAGGCTCCAAAAGTTCAATCCAGATGTTCAAAGAAAAACTGGGCATCAAAAAATGACAAGACCCAATCCAAAAAAATTTACAAATAAGTTCGCAAGATGGCAGTGTATTACAGTGCGAGAATCAAAGATTCTCGCAGGATGAATAAAGGTTGACTGCGAGGGGTTCGCAATGGACTTAACACCAGGGTGCGAACTCAAGTGTTTCTCATAGGCCACTAAAGGGTACAGTGTGAGAATGCCTGTAAACAAGAAAATTTTTGAAAAAGGGCAAATTTTGAGTGAACTTTCAGATCCAGAGAGTCTGGATGGATCTCCCATAGACTCAGAGACTAGAAAACAAGAAATCAAAGCAAGGGAAATTAGACTAACTAGGAAACAATCCGCTCCCCAGTGGAGTCGCCAATTTTGTTATCGAACAAATCGGTAGGTGCGGACACTAACAGATCTCCCTAGATCCACCTAGATCTAGAACAAAACACACCAGAACATGATACTTTCCTTAAGTTTTAGATATTGAATTTACTAACTAAAGAGGGATGAGTGACATACCGTTTAAATGTCACTTCCTCTCGCCATCGCCATCCTAGCTCCGTTCCAATGCTCATACAATGATGAACCTGCAAAAGAACGCAACCAACCAAAGTGATAGTAATAGCATAAACTCAATATAAACCTATGTATGTGATCAAGGAACCATACAATAAAACACAACAAGATTTATAGGAAATAATCATATTACTGTATCATATTAAATGTGAAAGAGAGATTACAACCATGGCCTTGATGTCGTAAAGTCCCTTCCAACTGTCCTTTGTTCCCCACACACTTCCACTCCAAGAATTCTGAGAGCATAGATCTGATAGCTACTCATAATCTATCTTGACAAATCAAATCTAAAAGCCACTCTAACCAAGCTAATAATTGCAAACCAAATCCCTAAATCTCCAAGCTAATTGTTACCCATGATTTTGGTCGTCATGATGATGTATTGATGATGGTGTAATCAGGCTCTTCATAAGAACTTTCTCCTGAGAAAAGTTACTTTCATCTCTTCCCAAAAAACTAATTTTTGAAGAAGGTTCGCAGGCTGCTAGTATATTTGGCTGCGAGAATGCCTGATTCTTGCAGGCTGCTTTAAGACAAGGTGCGAACTTCTCGCACTGTGTGGAAAATTGTCAGGGTGCGAACTCTTCCTTAACCATGGAAAAAGATGAATTCTCGATGCTTCTAGAAGGGAATCTTCTAGAAGAATGGGTTGGCATTCGAATGGTTATCCTAGTACTAGTTTCCCTGATATTTTGGGATCATTCTTATCCAAGTAACTATCTCCTTCTCTCCTATATATTGAAGGAGTTCTCATGGAAAAGGTTAAGAAAGATTCATTGGAGAATTGGTGAAAGAATTGTGTGAAGGATTGAGCTTGAACAACAGCTTGGAGACTCCAGCGAGTCTATCAAAAGGAGTTGATCTTCTTCATGCAAAGATTGAGAAAGTGTGTGTGTCGGAGCCAAGAGCCATCGAAAGGAAGTTTGCGACATCAAGGCTCGGGTTGTAATATTTACTTTCAATTAATATGATACAGTGGCATGTCCCTTTCCCATAAAGCTATTTCCACTTTATTTTGTAATTCCTTGATCATACACATAGGTTGAATATTGAATATATTGTGCTATCTTCACTTTGGTTGGTTTGTGTTGTCTTGGTCTTGACTGCACGAGAGCACTGGAGCGAAGTGGGAGCAACAAAGACCATAGGAAGTGATAATAAGGTATGTTATTTGTTCTTGCCTCCTAGTTAATTCAATGGTCAAAACTTAGGGAAAGAGTCATGTCCTGTCCTGTTTTGTTCTAGATCCAAGTGGATCTAGGGAGATCTGTTAGTGTCCACACCTACCGATTAATCCGATAACAAAATTGACGACTCCACTGGGGGGAACATCCCATTTTCTTTGTGGCTTTTGGTATTTTTCTGTGGCCATTTTCTATTGTTTCATTTTTCTCCTTTCCTGTCAATCTCTAAGTCTTCAGGATATTCTGAGAGACCCTCTGGGTCCAGAGGCCTTCTCAATTTTTGCTTCATTTTCCAAAAATTTGACTAGTTTCAGAGGTTCTCGCACTACACTTCACTGTAGCCTGCGAGAATCCACAGAGTTCACACTCTGCCTTTAGGTTGCATTGCGAGGTTCTCACACTTTGCTCAAGGGCCACCTGCGAGAAACACTAATTCTCGCACTGTGTAATACTACCAGCCTGCGAACTCATTTTTTTTAAATTTTGGATTTGAGTTTTGGCATCTTCAACTGCCCAGATCAGTCTAGGTGCCTTATAAGAGTTTATTGGACCATTGATTGGTGTCTTTATTGTCTTCATTTGCGTGCATGAACAATCTTAGGATTGCAAGGCTCTTCTTGTCATTTGTGTCTTGACTTTCGTTTCTTGACTTTTCTTGGCAAAACCATTATCTTTGATTTCATAATCTGAGTGGGTCTGATTAGTTAAGAACCGATGATCGGTTGAAAGTTGAGTTTTCTTGGTCTTTTCTCATTTGCTTATTGTTTGACAGATCATTTTTCTTATGCAATTGAAAAGACTATGTTGGTTTTCTTTTTATTTTTGTTTTCATTGAAAGAGTGGATTGGGTTATTATCATTGCTTGTTCATTGGTTTTTGATTTTCTGTACTCTCATTAGCATGCTGAGGGTCCTTTTTGAAAAGTGAACAAAGTTTTTCTTTCAAAAAATCTTTTTCATCTTCGAAAACATTGAAAATCAAATTGTGGAAGTTGTTGAACAAGAAGCATAAAGAATTGTCATTGATGTGTGATTTGTTGCATTTGCTTTTTAAAGGAAATTTTTGCATTGTAGTTCACGGTTGATTTGGAAAACTTTCTCTTTCCCTCCCATACATAGGATTCATTGAAAGAAAAGTGATCTATTTCATTCTCATCCATGCATTGTTGGGTCAGAGTCATACAACATAAGTTTCATCTCCGTTTCCTTTGAGTAAACAACAGCTCTTAATAAAACTGCGTAATTATAAAATTTATCTAGTAATTCTTTTCTAGGGCTCTATTACACCAACATTTAGCTAGGATAGCACTTTGGAGTAGGAAGAGAGATACACTCTCCAAAAGCACAAAACACACAATAACATCTTGTGTTAGGGAGTGTTAAATTCCATTTGCAACATCCTGTCCTGGGAAACCCTTCTCACACAAGGGTCAAACACGAGGTCGCATTGATATTGGCAGAGTTACTCACCCTGCTTTGTTGATATTGGTGTAGAGATTACACGTATTACGAGGATCACTCGGAGGTATACCCACAATGATGAGTGGAAGCCTTTTGAGTTGATTTCAGGCTAGATACCTTTCCCTTGCGTGTGGATCGGACTGTCGATTGTTCCCGCAGGATTTATTGTTGTTGGTGGTGACCTTAGTGGCCTATCTCTCTAGGATCTTACACGAGGTGACTGTGAAGGGGAAAGTCTTCATGGTACCTAGAATTGATGTTGACCAAACTCACTCGGGCTCCTTGGAGGGTATACCCACGATTATGTGTGGGAGCTTGCACCAAGGTGTAAGTCCATTAAGCAGGTCATCAGTGTAACTTTTCCACCCTAGTCCATCCCCTTCTTGTCTCGTTGTTGTGACGTTGGATTTCATCACCAACTAGTGGCTTCGAAATTAGAAGGTCTTGTTTGCTTGGTGATTGCTTCCTAGATTTTTGTTTACTAGTGTGTGTTGTTTGTTTCTCGAAGTTGACCATCGGATTTTATTGGTGAAGATTGTCACTCATTTACAATAGCTCCCCCACGTCGTTCACGTAGAATGAAGGGTTTAACTCCAGAGCATCTGAATGATTCTCAACCCTTGCCTACAAGTACACCTGAGGGCTCTCCTCGGCAAAGTGAAGCCACAGTCATCACCACACCACAAGTGGAACAAAATGACTCTCTAGAACATTTTTGGATTACAAATACTCGAGAGGAATTTTGACTTCACCCCGATTCTAAGAGACATTTAATGCGAGAAAACTCTTCCAGAGACTTAATTGTTGTGTATTCTAGATCTCCGTCTGGACCTGGGGACCAAGATCCTTTTTGGTCTACAGGCGTTTTTCGACGGGACCTTTTTGGTCTAGGTTCACCAGTGATTTCTGAGATCAACCCACCTATGATTTCTGAAATCTCTGATACAGAGACAGTACCTGTGACTACCACTTATCACTTTACCGTCCCTGCCAAAATGGCCCATCTTGTAGCTACTACGAGTGTTCCAACTAGGTTTACTGTGGTTAGTATTGCTCCTGTCAACACACCGTGAACACCCAACGTTGCCCCGACACTACCACCTGGATACCGTGCGTTGAATGTTTCCATTCCTACTCCTGCGCAAACTCCATCCAGCTCTCCTAGTGGTCCTTCTTCGTCTGGGCACTTTATTCCCGGTTTTGTTCCAACACTCCCTCAATTTCCTTTTGGAGGACCTTCTTCATATTCTACTGGAAATCCTAATCCTAGTGGCACTATTCTATCCTTCACTCCAATTTACTAGTTTCCAACTGGTGGACAATTTCACCAAGGTGGTATGACGCAGTCCCCTTTCAGTGGGCAAATTCCTTTTGGAAGGCAAGTCCTAATTGGAACACAACCCCCAATTGGAACACCACCTTCGATGGGAGGACCAACCCCACCTTATGGGCAAAACATACCTCCATCCTTGGCCCAGTATTGGAATCAGTTGATACAAAATCCTCCTCAATCGACTGGGGGGCAACAATTTCCAACTGCGTTCGTAACACCCCCTAGCATGGGCAAACCATATCCAGGGTCGTTCAATCCCATTTGGGGGGTGAATGCTCAAACTCAAGCTCCTATTCCAGGGTATACTCCTATGAG
Source organism: Picea engelmannii (assembly GCA_009831015.1). Lineage (NCBI taxonomy): Eukaryota > Viridiplantae > Streptophyta > Pinopsida > Pinales > Pinaceae > Picea > Picea engelmannii. Next base: position 1,019,601 of record ML778352.1, read on the forward strand.
CTACTATCCTCTCCAACCACCACCGAATATGCCTGGATCTTGACATTATATGCAGACTGCTTACGGTCCTACTGGTTTGTCGACAGGGCTTCCTCCCCAAAGCCACCAGTACCCGCAGGTGAATCGACAGTTACCTTTTCTCGCCACTTTGGATCTTCTGGATTTGTCAAGGATTTTAAATGATCCTATTTGTCACTCTCCCCAATGGCCTGTTATCCCAACCAAGCTTCCTTCGGACATTCCTAAATTCAAAGGCAAAGCGGGAGAGGACTCAAACAATCACGTTATGAATTTTCACCTATGGTGTTCATCCAACTCGTTGATGGATGACTCTATTCGTTTACGTCTTTTTCAATGAACCCTCATAGGTTTTGATGCGAAGTTGTATATCGAATTGCCATGAAGTTTCTTCTCTAATTTCAACATCCTAGCTATGGCTTTCCTTACGCATTACCAGTTACCGATCCGTTATGACACAGGGACCGATATTTTGATGTCCTTCAAACAAATAAAAGGCACTCATATATCTGATCACATCCATGAGTGGAAAAGGAGACGATGTCTCATTAAACTTGAGCTCCTAGATCAGTTGCTGGCCGAATGGTTCAAAAAATCATTTGTGAATGACATCAGTAAGGATATTGCCATGGGTGGTGTAGTCATGGAAGAGCAGGCTATAAGTCATGCTCAATATCTTGACCTCATTTATTCACAAATGGGAACCCTTTATGATTTACTACCTGACTTACCTCATCCTAATACTTCCAGCACTTCAACTACTCTAGCTACCTCACATGCAGCTGATGGTGTGATTGTCTCTTACCAAGCCCAACCACATTCTGTGTCAAGCGTCAACCCTAAATCTGCTTCTTCTAATGTTCAAAATGCTCCATCTCCTATCCCTCCCTCCAGAAAGACTTCAGAGGTAAATGCAGTTCAATCTACCCCTGCTGGTAAAACCAAATCTAAAAAAGGGAAAGGTAAGCATAAGGAGGGAAAAAATAATTCTCAAGCAAAGCAAACCAAAACTACCCCTGTTGACGATCAGGATAAGCGCAAACCACGATACCCTTGTCTTATCTGTGGTGATGATCACTACACGAAGGATTGTCCACAACGTGCCGAGGTCACTAAGTTCCTTCAAGGAACTCCAAAACCACCTACACCGACCATTTTGTCCCAAACCTTCTCGTCTCAACAACAGGCTCAGTTGGTCATCCATGACCAACCCTCTTCTTCTACTACATCATATGTTTTAATGTGTACTGGAAATTCTAAGATGAACAATGTTGCACTCACTACTAGAGCCAAAGATTATTCTCCCTCTAAGGAGAAGGTTGATGACTTACCTCCTTCCTTGGTACAACCCTCTCCAGCGACTCCACCTACCAATGGTCCTTTTCATCTCGAACGACCGAGCCTCGACACAGTTCTGCGAACCCCCCCAGAGGGCATCGTTCAGAAATCGGCTTTCAATCCTCATGCTCATGTGGCCCACAACTATGGTATTGTTGAAGATCTGTCCCAAGCACCTTCTGCGATGTCAGCCCTTGAAGTCCTTCAATCTTGTCCCGCACAACGGAAGGCACTGTTGAAAGCTATTAGTGGAATTGACCCAACGGATATGAATTTAATAGTCTTTGACTTGGAAGATCATATTCCAAGGTTACCCCCTCAACTTGCATTCCATATCCAAGTGGTTGTCTCTGACAAAAACATTTATCGCACCATTATCGATGAGGGTGCCTTGACATGTGTGATGTCTCTTGCTTGTTGGAAAGCCATTGGCTCTCCTTCTTTGAATGAATCCCAGAACACTCTTAAAACCTTCAACGGCTCTGGTTTTAAGCCCTACGGTATTCTTCCTTCATTTCCCATCATGTTAGAAGGTAAAACGGTCCAAGTCGAAGCGGAAGTCTTTAATGCTCCCCTTGATTATAATCTTTTTCTTGGTTGCAGCTGGATCGATTCCATGTGAGCCGTTGTGTCGACACTTTTTCATGTAGTACGTTTCCCTCATCAAGGAAAGGTTGTTATCATCGACCAACTAGCCTTCTTTAATTATGATACCCGTACTGGCAGCATACCATTTATTGCTAAAACCCCACCGGGTTATGAGAACGTTGGTGTAGGCCTTCTAAAGGACTCCTCGTTAATGGGTACTTTCCCCATTCCACCACTCGATGTTCCACGCTCGTCTGTTGCTTCTATCAACATGATCTCCACTTCGCCTCATGAACTTCCTACGTCTCACGACCCCTGGAGATCATCTTCATTTCGGCGACACAATGTCGTTAAGTCCGGTTGAATCCGCCTATCAGGTGATTCAAACGGAAAGACCTTCTACCCCCTCTCTTGATGAGTTGTCTCCCAATCCTTTTCGTGTTATTTTTCCCACTGACAAGATGATCATGTCCATCATGGAGGACACCCCTTGGGATGATGGACATCATCATTCCATCCTCTTTCTGGAGCAACATACTCTTGAGAACTACCAACGGATTTTGACTCCGTTGACCGTTGTTGTCATCTCGACGGTTCCAGAGTCTGCACACGATGTGTTTTTCGAAGGGAACTTAAGCAATATTTCGCCCACTATTCCCATTGACATATCCATCAAACCTGGGATTATCGAAAATGTCCATATTGGACCTTCATGTTCTTCCGACAAAATTGTCACCTATACATCCATTTTCAAAGAATTTCATAACATCTTCACCTAGAGTTACGAAGAAATGCCAGGTATTGACCCTGCGATTGTGATACATGAGATAAATACATACCCTGGCGCTAAACCCATCCGGCAATGCCTTCATCCAGTTCACTCCCATAAAGCGGCTGCTATCAAGCTCGAAGTCGAGAAACTTCTAAAAGCTGGCTTTATTTATCCGGTGGCTCTCACAGACTGGGTTTCTAATCTTGTCCCGATTGACAAGAAACAAGGCACCATTTGTGTATGTGTTGATTATAGGGATATCAACAAAGCTTGTCTCAATGAAAACTTTCCTACCCCCTTCGTCGATCAGATTGTCGACGATTGCACTGGAAGTGAAATCTTCTCTCTTATGGATGGTTTCTTCGGGTATAATCAAATCAACATTCTTCTTGAGGATCAACATAAGATTGCTTTTATTTGTCCTTGGGGTACTTTTTCCTATCGAAAACTTCCTTTCGGTCTTATGAACGCGAGCGCAAATTTCCAATGCGCTATGTCTTATGCTTTCCATGATATCAAGCACATCGTTCAACCATATTTGGATGATTTACCCACTCATTCAATGCATCGAGTCGATCACCCTACCCACCTCCGAGCCATTTTCGTTCGCTCTCAGTTCTATCGTATACGTTTGAATCCTCATAAATGCATTTTTTGCGTGGAATCCGGCCGTCTTCTTGGTTTTATTGTTTCGCGTCAAGGGATCCGAGTGGATCCTTTAAGGGTTGAGGCGATCCTTAATCTCCCTCCTCCTTCTACACTTCACTAGTTGCAAAGTTTGCAGGGAAAAGAAAACTTTCTTCGTCGTTTTATCCCAAATTATGCCGAGATAACTCATGGATTTACGCGGCTATTAAAGAAGGATTCAGAATTCGTCTGGGATACCATTGCCAACAATGCTTTTAAAGATTTGAAGTTGTCCCTAACATGTGCTCCGCTTCTTTTTCCCCCCGATTACAGTCGTGATTATTTCCTTTACCTTGCTGCCTCCAATTACACCATTGGCATGGTTCTCGTCCAAGAGGATGATGCTCACGACAAACATGTTATTTACTACTTGAGTTGAAGTCTCACGCCGACTGAAATCAAGTATCAACATGTGGAGAAACTGGCCTTGGCTGCTATCCAAGCCGTCCAACGCTTCCGGCACTATATCCTCTCACGCAAGACTACAGTGATTTCACATTGCAACCCTATGCAACACATTCTCACCCGTCAATTGCTAGGGGGAAAATACTCCAAATGGATTGTGATACTCCAGGAGTTTGACTTGGAATTCGAACGCGCCAAGTCCAAGAATTCCTTAGTTTTTGCTAAGTTGATATGCGACTTTCCCTATTCAGCAACCAAAAATGTAGCAACTGATTCATTACCCGATGAATCTCTTTTTCTTATTAGCACTGATGATCTTTGGTATGGGGATATCATTATATATCTCCAAACCCAGAATTTCTGGCCAACTTTGTCTAGTACTGACCGTTGTCACATACGCTATCAAGCTCGTCAGTACATTATCCTCGGGGATACTCTTTATCATCGGGGAATTGACTCTATTTTTCGACGTTGCTTAACGTTCGACGAAGCTGAGAAAGCTCTAAATGACTACCATTCTGGAGCATGTGGTGGTCATATGTCTGGGTATGCTACTTCCCAGAAGATCTTATGCACAGGGTATTTTTGGCCTTCTTTGTTTAACGACTTCATCATCGTTGTTCAGAAATTCCATGCTTGCCAAACCTATAATCAAAAGATTTGGTCACATCCCTCTCCTCTTCACCCTGTGGTCTCAGTTGGTCCCTTTGCGAAATGGGGCATCGATTTCATGACATGTCACCCTCACTCGGCTGGGGGGCATGGTTACATTATTGTAGTCGTTGATTACTTTACGAAATGGGTTGAGGCGATGCCGAAATTTGACAACACTAGAAAGACCACAACATTGTTCCTTTTTAATCACATCATAGCTCGTTTTGGTGTTCCCCAAGCTATCATCACTGAACACGGTAGCCACTTTAGGAATTTTATGATGTCCGAACTTACTAAAAAGTTGGGTCTTCACCATGATAAATCAACACCCTATTACCCACAGGCCAATGGCCAATTCAAAGTGATTAATAAATTTCTCATCACTATGCTCCGACAAATGATAGGGATTCATAAAACAAGTTGGCACACAATGTTATTTTCAGCATTGTGGGCGTATCGGACATCCATCAAGTTCGCTATTGGGTTTACACCTTTTCAGTTAGTCTATGGTGTGGAATCCATTCTCCCTATTGAATGCGAGATACCCTCTTTAAAGCTAGTTGTTGAACTCCTACCCAACACTTCTGCTGAAGAAGAACATCTATTGTATCTTATGCGATTAGGCGAAACTCGACACGATGCCACCCTAGTTATCGAAGCTCAGAAAAAGCGTGTCAAGGCCCAATATGACAAGCATGTCAAGCCTCGCGTTTTCTCCGAAGGTGATCTTGTTCTTCTCTATGAACAAGATGGAGATATGTTAGGAGCTGGGAAATTCGAAGCCATGTGGAGAGGTCCTTATATCGTCCGACGAGTTTTGGAAAAAGGAGCTTATGAGTTAGTAGACTACGATGGTATCCCTTTGAGTGAACCCAGGAATGGTTTGTACTTGAAGAAGTACTATGCATAAATTCATCTGTGCACGAGTACTTGTATTTTTATTGTATCATACTTCTTGTGTGTTACTATAGCTTGATTTTGTCGTTATATGGTCTCTACCCTTATGTGACGTTGTGTTTGATTTCCAGATGTCGGAGTCTTCGCTACCCTATATTGGCTTCACTGATGGCGCTAGCCATAGTACTCAGAACCTTGCTTCCACTGCATGGGAAATTTATGCCCCTACAAACGAACTTGTCTCCTTACAAGGTGTGTGTCTCGGCTGTACGACCAACAACATTGTAGAGTATAATGTCATTATTGAATTATTGGTTGATGCTATCTCGCTCGGAATTCGTCATTTGGTTGTGTGACTTGATTCACAACTAGTAGTACTACAGTTAAGTAATGTCTATACCATTCGAAGTCCTACTTTGTTACGGGTGTATTTGCGAATTCACCTCTTGGAGAGTTATTTTGATTACATTGAATATCAACATATTCCTAGATGTCTAAATACATTAACAAATTCATTGGCTAATTATGTATTAGACAGACATTTGAATCATTTATAAATCAATCACATTAATGTTCACACAACACATGATAAACCTGTAGAAGTCGTCTGTATATATAACGATCAAAAGAGTTTTTTACAAAAAGTGTGTCCGAAGACCAAAATGTCAAAATCTAAAGCTCATAGCTTCTACAAAGTGACATCATGGATGACGTTCATGGTAACACACGAATTCCCGAGAAAACCTACGGAGCAGTCGACTCATGGATGTTGATACTCCTATAGTATGACGCTGATCGCGACGTGGAACCTCTTCTAGAGGCATGTCTAGAATATCTACGGTCAGGCTCTCTAGATTTTGTTCCAACACTTGATAATCCTCAGCATATTGTGGCGCTGTCGCTACCTCTCCTCGCCGTTGAATGGGAGAAGTACCAGGAGGTCGGTAAGGTCCAACATCTGTGTTATAAAAAAATGAATTTTGTATTAGTCTTTGGACGAACATATAAAACAAAAACATTTGAATATGATAAAAATTCACAAAAACATTTAAAAATAAAAATGTGTGTACTTCTTACCAAGGTCCCCCCACTGAGCATCCTCTGGCAGTACTAAATCCAGATCTCCTCGGAAATCCAACCCAGCATAAGCATATTCGTCAACCATCAACAACTATGGTTGAAGCCAGTCAAAGAAAGTATCATCATACTTGATGATCGGTCCAGCCACGTGTCAGGCCATAAGCTGACACCATCTCAGCATCCTTGGATTCCTGGGAGCCGGTATATTCCACTCAACCTGCAGCCTCATTAATGGGACCCTCTCAAGGAAGAAGGACACCAAAAAATATCCATACCCGAATTTCTTCAGGTTGCCTCGTCTGCATTTGGTCAACTGTATTTTTACGCTACAAAGCATTGCATCTGCCTAGTTGAACACCTGAGGCTCAATACACTCAATAGCATATTGGAAGTAACTCTATAATGCCATGTGAGGAGAAAAACTCCCAGCCATATGAGCTATGGTGAATAGGATAGTACGGAGGGTCAAATCTCGTACCCCCCAAATAGCGACTTTTCCTTTCTTTCTCTCTGCCTCAGGAACACAGTGTAAATGGCAGTACTCTCTCATGGGCAGCCCATTGCCTCTACTACCAGTCAGGCTCACATAGTACCCCCGCCATGACAATCCAGTCAAAAAGTAAATGTCCTCGATATCTAAGAACAGTGTGTGGAGCCCCACATGAAATACCTGTTGATCAGGGTCCCACATATGCACCAGGTACTCTAAGAACCTGACTTGGGCCCTCATACCTGGGATATGAAAGTACGTTAGGAGTCCACAGTTTCTCAAAGTAGCAATAGTAGGTGGATGATTTTCGACAATTGAATTATCTTCTTCGTGCTCCCTTTTGCGCCATTCAAGCACCATTTTGCTAGCCAATTATCTGCATAAGAAGCACAACAAGAAGATTAGCAACTTTTTTCATGAATTCATTCTCTTTCATTAAGTAAAATTAAAAAAAATATTTGAGCTTTGCGGTTCTCGCAAGTGCCCTTTGGGAACAGTGCGAGAACCTCACAGGCTGTCTTAGGCTCACCTGCAAGAATGCCCCATTCTCACAGGTCCCGTGTAGCCCACCTGCGAGAATGGCAACACGCAAGTAGGGCTTGCAAAATCAACCCAAAAATGAATTTTAACCAATGAAATTGCAAAATTAAACCATGAAAGTGTTAAGGACAAAGAGCCTACCTTACTATTGCTGACGGCTCGCTGAATGGACACTCGTAACTCCTGCAATCTAATGCCGAACTTGGAGGGTAAAAGAGGGGTTTTTTGAGCTCAAATGGTGGAAAGGTAAAAATGATATGGTAAAAAGAGTTTTTACTCCTTTTTATTTACTTTTACTATGTCATTTAGTTTTTTATGTTTATTTATCTATTAAACCCTAATCCCTAATGTCCTTTGAGTATAACTTTTGCAGGCATAATGATTTTGAGGTTCCTATATAGGGATGCAGACATATTTTTTCTTTATTATCGTGTGTTTTGATTATTTTTTATGGTTTTTGTATAAAACCTAGAGCGTGGTCTTTTTCCGTTCTTGCGCTCCAAAATACATGAGAACGCGATTGAGCATACTTTTATCACTTTTTCGGGCTCAACAAGGTTATATGAAAAATGAACCCCCTGGAGTCCTCTTTAATCTCTTTTCAGACTCTCTAAACATGAAAAGATCACCAAGTGACCTTGTTGTTTTCACGCTCGATAAAGTATTTGAAGAAAGCATCTGGTGAGCAATAATTTATCTCTTTTTTGGTCTCATCCAGACTATTTTATGAAAAAGGAACTGAGAGAGTTCTCTTTTAAGTGTTTTTACAGACTCTATAATCATGAAAAACCTTCGAGTTTTCTATCTCTGAACTCGTTAAACAAACATTGACAGACCCGTAACGGGACCGAACCACTCCTTCTTAGGGTTCGTTAAACATACTCCAAGGGACTCGTCCGAAGGATGAGCTTACATCAACAAGCATATGTTATCCTCCTCAAGCTTGTGTAAAAATAAAGAGGTACTCGCCAGAAATGGTGGGGGAAAATTTGGGAAAGGGATATGTTATCATCTTCGTATTTATTGGCAGTAAGTGTCTCTCTTGAACATGACACCCCCTATTCATTATTTGAAGCCGGATTGGGAAATCCATTTGCCTCTCATTCGATTTGCTACAAGGTCATTCCCCGTGTCGTCTTTGAGTCAATGCTACAAAATCATTGGTCGTTTCATTCATATGTTCAAGAGAAGTCCATCTGAAACCTATTTTGAGTCGGCCATCTGCAGTTGTCCATTCTTTCCATGTCGATCTTCCCTGTGTCCGGTTCAATTTGTATAATACTTTGTTTCACCTTCAAAATATGTTACTCATTTCATGTCATAGATGGGGGATATATCAAGGCCCTCATGTGACGAGTTTTGTTCCGTCGACTTCAACTCATTATCCAAAATCAAGACTTAGAAATTATTTGGTACCTTGGAGCTTGCATGCCTCAATGGCAGGTTTCCTTGCTTTCGACAATGGGTTTACATCATTGACCTCTGATCGAAAGATTCCATCTGATGTTCGACTTCAACTCATTCATTCACACTCGATGGATTGTACTAGGGTACCTTGGGATTCATTGACATCAATGATGATTTCCCTCGCACTTGTTAACGGTTTCATTAATGACCGGTAATCAAGTGGTTTCTTCCATGTTTGACTTCAACACATGTAATCACATGGTTAGATTCATACTTTGGGAAACAAAATTGAAGAACATGGATATCATCTCTTTTGTCCAGGTTGCAATGGAGTAGGTATGATCTGCTACACATAGATCCACTATGTATGTCTCGTGGCTATGTCGTATCAATTTGAAATTTTTTGCATAGATCCACAGTGTATTCCTAGTGGCTATGTTATATTTTGATGGCATGGATCCACAGTGTATGATTGGTGGCCATGACCTATGTCTACAATGTCATCAGTCTATGATTTGAGTATGGGAATGCCTACCTCAGAATTGGTATATAAGATATTTTGCAGATGCTTGGTTGTTCGCAGGTTTCCAATTAGGTGTGCTCCTGGTTTCCGACACACATGCATCTTACAAAGTCTTTCGGTTGTCACTGATTCCAACCTCATACTTTGGGGGGCATTCTGTTACCCATGATTTTGGTAGTCATGATGATGTATTGATGATGGTGTACTCAGGCTCTTCATAAGAACTTTCTCCTGAGAAAAGTTACTTTCATCTCTTCCCATAAAACTAATTTTTGAAGAAGGTTCGCAGGCTGCTAGTATATTTGGTTGCAAGAATGCCTGATTCTCGTAGGCTAATTTAAGCCAGGGTGTGAAATTCTCGCACTGTGTTGAATAGTCAGGGTGAGAACTCTTCCTTAAGAAAGGAAAAAGATGAATTCTCGATGCTTCTAGAAGGGAATCTTCTAGAAGAATGAGTTGGCATTCGAATGGTTATCCTAGTACTGGATTCCCTGATATTTTGGGATCATTCTTTTCCAAGTAACTATCTCCTTCTCTCCTATATATTGAGGGAATTCTCATGGAAAGGGTTAAGTAAGATTCATTGGAGAATTGGTGAAAGAATTGTGTGAAGTATTGAGCTTGAACAATAGCTTGGAGACTCCAGCAAGTCTATCAAAAGGAGTTGATCTTCTTCATGCAAAGATTGACCAAGTGTGTGTGTCAGAGCCAAGAGCCATCGAAAGGAAGTTTGTGACATCAAGGCTCAGGTTGTAATCATTACTTTCAATTAATATGATACAGTGGCATGTCCCTTTCCCATAAATCTATTTCCACTTTATTTTGTAATTCCTTGATCATACAAATAGGTTGATTGTTGAATAGATTGTGCTATCTTCACTTTGGTTGGTTTGTGTTGTCTTGGTCTTGAATGCACAAGAGCACTGGAGCGAAGCAGGAGCAACAAAGACCATAGGAAGCGATAATAAGGTATGTTATTTGCTCTTGCCTCCTAGTTAATTCAATGGTCAAAACTTAGGGAAAGAGTCATGTCCTGTTCTGTTTTGTTCTAGGTCCAGGTGGATCTAGGGAGATCTGTTAGTGTCCGCACCTACCAATTAATACGATAACACTAACCAAAGCTAAATTTCTCCATGAGAACTCCTCTCCTTTTATAAGTTCAAGAGGATAAGGTGAGGAGGTTAGGATGATCCCACTAAATCATCAAAGCGAGTAGGATCCAAACCATTCAGATGCCACCTCGCCATAGAAGTTTCTCCTTCTAGAATATTCGAGAAAACGCTTTCTTTTCCTACTTGTAGGCATTCTCGCACCCTGCCTATAGAGAAACTTGCGAACATATCTCACCCTAGCTATGGTGCAACCTATGAGAATCAGGCATTCTCGCACCTTGCCTATATAGCAACCTGCGAACTTCCTTTTTAACAGGGGTTTTACAAGGGAAAATGCAACTTATTTTCTTAGGAAAGTTCTTCTCCCTTCTCTCTTCAGGAACTCAGGCCACTGACCCCTCTGAAGGAAACAGATAGGTTTACATCCTTAACAGTCATAGGGATGAAAAAAATAATGTGTAACACCTATCATAGTGAGACACTATTAGATGTTGTTTGTAAGTACCCTACTTACGAAAAAGAAATGTACTCCATTGTGCAAGTCTGTCGCCAATGGAGACATTACATTCTTGGGAAGGAGACAATCATCCACACTGATCATAAGCCACTGCAGTTCATGCATAAAAATGGAAAATTTCATAATGATCGCCATCAAAAGAGGTCTACATACTTGCAGCAATTCCATGTCAACATCAAGTATAAATCAGGAAGCACCAATCATGTCGTTGATTGCCTCAGCAGACCACCATTTGTGGAACTCGCCACGGTGCTAGAATCTTACAGCCATGAGAGATATGGATGGCCCCAACTCTATGAGACAGACCCAGACTTCGCCACCGCCTACCAAATGTTGGGTGCAAATGTAGTTATCGATAATTTCCATCTTCAGGATGGGTTGTTGTGTCGTCTGGGCCATATCTGTTTTCCATCAAGTGAGCAAGCGAAGATGATATGGGAATACCACTACAGTCGGGTGGCAGGAAACTTTAGCTTCTAAAAGACAGTGGTGACGCTATAGAAACATTTCTACTAGCCAAAACTTTGATAGGAGGTCAACAAGTATATCAGGTCCTGCACGGCCTCCATTATTGCCAAACCGACCACTAATAAATAGGGCTTGTAAAACCCTCTTCCTACTCATGACAGTCCATGGGAATCCATATCAATGGACTACATGTCAGACCTCCCATCCACTAAGCATTGAAATGACTGTTTTTTTGTAGTTGTTGGTCTCTTTTCTAAGATGGCGATTATGGTTTCCTGCAAGAAGAGCATCACAACAAAGGCCACTGGCAAGATCTTCTTTGAACGAGTCTGGGTACATTTTGGACTCCCATAAACCATTGTCTCATATCAGGATAGTCAATTTCTCAATGCATTCTAGTTGAGCCTCTGGTCACTGATGGACACCAAGCTCACCAAATCCACGACCTTCCAACCCCAAACAGATGGCCAAACTGAGGTCGTAAATCGAATGATTGTGCATATCCTTTGCATTTATAATTCAAAGAACCCTCTCACATGGGATGAGAGACTTCCCTATGTCCAACATAGCTACAATCGAACCCTTCATAGCTCAACCGACCACAACCACTTTCAGGTGGGGTTGGGATTTGACGCAGCACCCCCTGCCTCAACAGGTTCTGAATGAACTCCGGGTCTTAGGATCGTTCTATCCTTTGGATCCGCAGAACCGAAATGATTCTTTCATCCTTCCTTGAGACCTCATGAATCCAATCCACAGGTCCTTGTGAAACCCCACCTACATGAACATGCATCAGGCGCGAGCTTCTCCTTCCCACGGTCACCGAATATGACCTTCGGTCTTTTCCCGAAAAGTAATTTTGGGTTTCGGGACTTCCTAAGTCCTAATGTCAAGAGCCTCCGACTCCTCGATCCCCTGATCTCCGAATTACCGAAACGTCGAAATGGCACTTCAACATTGATTAACCCCTGGCCAATCTTTGGATCCCCTGGCCAATCTTTGGTCCATATGATCGCTTTTCCCGTGGCCGCAACCCACTTCGAGATATTCAGTACCAAGCACCCCAGCCCTTAGTCATCAGGATTTCTGAGTTGTCGATCTCTGAAATGTTGAAGTCCTTGGCCCATCTTTGCTTCTCCAAAGGATATGTTGTGCTTTCATGACTTCAGGACTTCCGATGTGAAGCTACCCAGTTCTATGTCTGTGGGATCCCCAGTATGCCGAAATTCAAAATCCCCACCTTTACTGTCCCACTCCAAGGATACATAATGCTTTCGCGACTTCGAGGTTTTGTAACCTAATGCCCTGATTCCTTGTCTTTGAGGCTTCCGAAATGTTGAATCTCGGTATGCCAAAATGTCAGCTTCCTTCCACGTCCCTTCAATGCCTTCAGGATTTCACGTTTCACGATCTCGCGATGCAAGGTTGCCTGGTCTTTACTCCTTGGACTTCCCAGTACCCGAAATACTGAAATACCAAATCAAAGGGATATCAACTGTTGTGATCCTCCTGCATCCAACAGCTCAAATCCTTTTGGGATCTCGCAGGTCAAGAATCCTGAATTATTTCCCATTGCATTCCCCAGTACCCGGAATGCCGAAATCCTCCTTTCGGGGATTTCCCAAAACCTTGATCGATTTCCACGTGTCCTCCTGTTAGATGGTCATGATCCTTTTGAAAATTCAAAATTCATGATTTCGCAAATCCTACTGCGACCAACTCTTGGTCCTTCAATCTCCCGGTGTCTCAAATCCGAATGGCTACTGATCTTGGCCACGCATCCACTAAGATGGACGCTCTCGATTCCTTCGGGACTTCGTGAATCAGGAGATCAAAATGCAGTGACTCCATGACTCCTTGATTCTCTGATCCCTGAACTCTGAAATCTCGATGTGTCCATCATTTCGGAACTTCATGGGCTCTCTGCTCATCTCATATGCGATATTAACTCATGTGCACTTTCTTCCAGAACCAACGACTATCGATGATCCATGCAAGATATGACGACCCAGATCTTCTTCTTCTATGCACTCTCCTCATGCTTCTTCCTGGACGTGAAACTTCAACAGTCCATATCTTGTCCTCTACTTGATCCAACGAAAACTATAGCCCCTCCTTTGTGATCTTCTGTTTCTTCCCAATCCTTGGAAGAATTCAACTTATCAAAGGCCTCAGACTTTGTCCCTGCTACGAAGCCTATACTCACAGCTTCTGTCTATGTTCTTGAAGACGCTTTTACTCCTAAGCTTCCTCGAACTCAAACCCTCCAAAGAGTCTCCTTTTAGCCTCTGTGATTACTTGCAGGGCTCTGTGCATGAAAGCAGTCTTCCTCCTGAGATTTATTCTCTTTGATTCCTTGAAGGATTCTTCGACCTTTTTACTCCTTGCAGTTGTTGCTCTTGTGCACACAGACACTTTTCCTCCTGAGCTTCTCTTCTCTGAAACCTTGAAAGGTTTCCTTGACCTCTGTGATTCCTACAAGATATCTGCACAAACAAAGGTGTTATCTTTCCTAAGCTTCTCTATTCCTCATACCTCTAAGGGACTTAACCCTTTTCTCTCCCTCAGATGGAGAATCTGATGCCCTCTTGGCAGTCTCTTGCTCAAGCAACTCCTTGCTGAGTCTGTAGGGTATTCAGCAACCCTGTGAAGGTCCTCTTGACACTTCCTTCTCCCTTATAACTCTAAGATTTCTTCCTATGCAAACTGGCACATACTCAACACCCTCTTAGCGGAACTCCTGTAGAATCCCTCAGTGATTTTGTTCCCTTCAACGAACTCTAAGAAGAATTCTCCTATGCGCTCTGTGCACTGGCTCAATGCCCTCCTGGCAGAGCTTTTCCAGAATTCCTCAGAATTTATGTCTTCTCTGAACTCAAGATAGAGTTCTTCTCCTTAATGCAACCCATGCATCTACTCAACACCCTCCCAACAGAGCTCTACAAAACTCCTCAGAGATTCTGTCTTCTTCTGTCCTTTCCTCTACACAGTCCTACCTCCAAGGTATTCAGCAACCTTGAGGATTCTTCCTTGAGTCAATGACTTTGGCTAGTGTTCCCTCCTGGTACGTCCTTGCCCAAATTCTTCAGAATTCAAGAGTGCATTTATGCACTGGATTTCAGAACCCCCAGTATTCTCTCACACCATCTTTGCATGAAGCCTCAAAGAAACCCAAACCTGAAATCAAAGAACCCACAGATAGAAGAACCTATCTGTCCCTGCAAACGCACACCTATAGCATACATCTACAACATATAATGAACACATAAAGACATTCATAAACACATAAAGATACATAGAATAACATGCAGGAAAAACTGCTTTGATTGTATTAATCTGAAAATGCCTCTTTACAATGTGTTTGAGCTCGGACTGCAACAGAGTCTCGACTCTCCTCTCTTCTTTTCTCTAACTCTCACAGAGTTTTCCTATCTCTAGACTCTACTCGACTTACCCAACTACTTCTCTCTCATCCTACATACAAGGGATAGTTTACATGAGGGGGCTCTTCGAGCTCTTCCCTCCAAGCTACCTACTCTACTCAATTACATTCATTTACATTGAATGGATGTCTAGTTCAGATCGGAGCTAGATCTAGCCTTACAATCATTAAAGGCCTTCTTTAACTACAGCCTACTCAAAGGCACGACTTTGGCTCTACCAACCTTACAAACATTAATTACATTGAAATCAAATTCAAAATATGAGAGAATTGGCACCTCTCTTCCTTGAATGTGTGCTTTGAATGCGCTGAGTGGACTGGCTGGATGGCACATGGCTGGCTTGGAGCGATGCTCCTGCATCATACTCCTCTGCTGCAAAAAATTCATGAGCTCCCCAACATGGCTGTTGAAATCCACCTAGATCCCAAACAATCCTCTAGAGTTTTTCATCTGCTCCATCTCTCTGTTGTTGCTGCTACTATTTCTTCCATTTCTCTGCTACTACTGTTGTCTCCCTTCTTCTCATATTCCCATCACTGGTAGTCTCTGTTGATATGATGTCATCGATCACCTCGTCCAGCTGCTCCTGTGGCTAGCTCCGTTCTTGCAGTCTCCTCAGCTGCATTTTGTCTCTACAAATGGGTAGATCATCATGATCTCCCATGCCATCTTCTTCATCCCTCGTGGCCTTAACTTTCCACTCTGGGGAAAATTCCAATTCTGCAATCTCATTACTAAGCTACTGCTCAACTTCTCCCTGTGATAGTGTTGCTACTACCATTTCTCTTTGTGTTGGCTCAAGTCCAACCTCTCCCAGCTGCTCCTTGGGCTGGTATGCTCCTCCTACATCTGCTTCCAACTTCATCTATTGGATGTGCATCCTCTGCACCTTCACCCTTCTCTCCAGGGCTTCTAATTCTTCACACATATCAACAAATTCCATGTTGTCTGCTTTTTCTTCTTCTGTTGTTGCAAGCTCCAATGCTGCAGTCGTCTTTGTTTCAGCTTCCTGGCTGAAAAATTTGAGCCATTCCTCAGAATTCTCATTTTCTTCTTCTTCTTGGGAAGCTTTTGATATCTGCTCCAACTCTTCCTCTTCTTTGACAGTCTCTGCTGGCTGTCTTTCTGATGTTGTTGCATCTGTAACACAAGCTCTCACCTCAACTAGTTTGAGTGGAAGGAATACCCGAATTCCTCCAATCATCAGAACGCTACTCTGATCTTCCTCTGTCATCTCCTCTAGCTGGTTCGAACTCAACTCCAAGTTCATGAGACTTTCAAATAGTCTCACTTCTGTTCCCTTGCCCTCCTGGAAATATGGGATTTCTCTGTTGCTCACCTCGCAGTCTATGAGATCCTCGGATCCCATCTCATTGCCCATCTGGAAATCTAAATTTTCAGTCTTGCCCTCTTGGCAGTCTGTGAGATCCCACAATGATCTCATCTCATCGCCCTCCTGGCAATGTGAAATTCCCTTGTTGTCCTCTTGACAGTCCATGAGATCCCGAAAGATCACATCTCATTGCCCTCCTGGCAATTGGGAATTTCCATTCTACCCTCTTGGCAGTCTCTGAGATCTTCCAATGATCTCAGTTCATCCTCAGCATCATTGAGATTCCTCCCAGTCTCTGGTTCACATACCTGAACCATCTCCTCCTCATCATTCCTAAGGCTTTCAGCATGCCTCAGCCATCCTCTCAACAGTCTCCACTGTCTTCTGGCCAACAATTTCTGAATCGGCCATCTCACCTTTGTTTTCATGGTCCATTCATATACCCAATGTGACATTGCATCTTGTTGCATATGCAGTGCAAGTTCCTCCATCCTCGCTTTGATCTCGACGAGATCTTTGTCCATCGCATCCTTTCTCTGCTGCTGATGGATCTTCTTTCCATCGTGTGCATGGCCTTTAGTAGCCATCTTCACCTTCTATCTTCCCTCCTAGAAAATGTGTTGTTGTCACTCTGCAACTGAGAGTGCTTCCAACCTTTCTTTATAGTCGACCTGACTGCCTTTTGACTACTACGCACCTGCAACAATCTCCACAGAGTCTCAGTGCTCTATCTCCTTCTGCTTGTCTCTGCAATTTTCCTCTGATACCAAACTGATGTGTACCAGAGTACTCTTTCTCCTCTTGCTTCCTCTACCTGCAATATACAAACAGAGTCAAGCTCTGATACCAAAAATGGCACAACACCCCCTGCCTCAACAGGTTCTGCAAAACCTTCGGGTCTTAGGATCGTTCTATCCTTCAGATCCGCAGAACCAAAATGATTATTTCAGCCTTCATTGAGACCTCATGAACCCAATCCATAGGTCCTTTTGAAACCCCACCTACACGAACATGCGTTAGGCACGAGCTTCTCCTTCCCATGGTCACTAAATATGAACTTCGATCTTTTCTCGAAAAGTAATTTCAGGTTTCGGGACTTCCTGAGTCCTGATGTCGAGAGCCTCCGCCTCCTCGATACCCCGATCTCCGAATTACCGAAATGTCGAAATGGTGCTTCAACGGTGATTAGCCCCTGGCCAATCTTTGGTCCATATGACCGCTTTTCCCATGTCCACAACTCGCTTTGGGATTTTAAGTACCAAGTGCCCCAACCCTTAGTCATCACGATTTCCGAGTTGTTGATCCCCGAAATGTCGAAGTCCTTGGCCCAACTTTTCTTCTACAAAGGACATGTCATGCTTTCATGACTTCGGGACTTCTGATGAAAAGTTTCTCGGTTCTTTGTTTGTAGGATCCCCGATATGCCGAAACACGAAATCCTCGCCTTTACTATCCCACTCCAAGGATACGTCGCGCTTTCGCGACTTTGGGGTTTTCTAACCGAATACCTCGATTCCTTGTCTTTGAGACTTCTGAAATCCTGAATCCTGGTATGCCTAAATGTTGGATTCCCTCCACATCCCTTCAACGCCTTTGGGATTTCGCATTTTGCGATCCCACAATGCAATGTTTCTTGGTCCTTTCTCCTTGGACTTCCCGGTACCCGAAATACCGAAATACCAAATTAAAGGAAGATCAATAGCTATGATCCTCCTACATCCAATGGCTCAGATCCTTTCGGGATCTTGTGGGTCAAGAATCCTGAATTCTTTCCCTTTGCATTCCCTAATACCTGGAATGTCAAAATCCTCCTTTCGGGGATTTCCCAAAACCTTGATCGATTTCTACGTGTCCTCTTGTTGGACGATCATGATCCTTTCAAAACTTCAGAATTCGTGATTTTGCGAATCCTGCTGTGACCAACTCTTGGTCCTTCAACCTCCCAGTGTCTAAAATCTCGATGTCTCCTGATCTTGGCCATGCATCCTCTGAGATGGATGCTCTTGATTCCTTCGGGAGTTCGCAATGAAGTGATTCCACGACTCCTTGATGATTTGATCCCCGAACTCTGAAATCTCGATGTGTCCGTCATTTTAGGACTTCGGAGGCTCTCTGCTCAACTCATATGTGAGATTAACTTGCGCACACCTTCTTTTAGATTCGACAACTGTCGACGATCCATGCAATATCTAACGACCCAGATCTTCTTCTCCTATGCACTCTCCTCCTACAGCTTCCTGGATGTGAAAATTCAATGGTCCAGATCTTGTCCTCTGCTCGATCTGACGGCAGCTATAGCCCCTCCTTTGTGATCTTTTGTTTCTTCCCAATCCTTGGAATAATTCAACTTATTAAAGGCCTCAACCTTTGTCCCTGCTACGAAGCCTATACTCACAGCTTATGTCTATGTTCCTGAAGACGCTTTTCCTCCTGAGCTTCCTCGAACTCAAACCCTCCAAAGTGTCTCCTTTCGGCCTCTGTGATTACTTGTAGGGCTCTGTGCATGAAAGAAATCTTCCACCTAAGATTTGTTCTCTTTGAATCCTCAAATAATTCTTTGACCTCTGCACTCCTTGCAGTTGTCGCTCTTGTGCACACAGGCACTTTTCCTCCTGAGCTTCTCTTCTCTGAAACCTTGAAAGGTTTCCTTGACCTCTGTGATTCTTATAGGATATCTGCACACACGAAGGTGCTATCTATACTGAGCTTCTTTGTTCTTCAGACCTCTAAGGGACTTAACCCTTTTCTCTCCCTCATATGGAGAATCTGATGCCCTCTTGGCAGGCTCTTTCTCAAGCAACTCCTTGTTGAGTCTGCAGGGTATTCAACAACCCTATGAAGGTCCTCTTGACACTTCCTTCTCCCTTAGAACTCTAAGATTTCTTCCTGTGCAAACTGGCACTTACTCAACACCCTCCCAACGGAGCTCCTGCAGAATCCCTCAATGATTTTGTTCCCTTCAACGAACTCTAAGAATAATTCTCCTATGCACTTTATGCACTGGCTTAATGCCCTCCTAGCAGAGCTTTCCTAGAATTCCTCAGAATTTTTGTCTTCTCTGAACTCAAGATAGAGTTCTTCTCCTTAATGCAACCCGTGCATCTGCTCAATGCCCTCATGGTAGAACTCTACATAACTCCTCAGAGATTTTGTCTTCTTCTGTGCTTTCCTTTGCACAGTCCTACCTCCAAGGTATTCAACAACCTTGAGAATTCTTCCTTGAGTCAATGAATTCAGCTGGTGTGCCCTCCTAGTACGTCCTTTCCCAAATTCCACAGAATTCAGGAGTGCATTTATGCACTAGCTTTCAAAACCCGTAGCATTCTGTCACACCCTCTTGGCATGAAGCCTCAAAGAAACCCAAACCTGAAATCAAAGAACCCACGGATAGAAGACCCTATCTGTCCCTACAAACGCACACCTACAACATACATCTACAACATATAATGAACACATAAAGACATTCATAAACACATAAAGATACACAGAATAACATGCAAGGAAAATTGCTCTGATTGTATTAATCTGAAAATGCCTCTTTACAATGTGTTTGAGCTCAGACTGCAACAATGTCTTGGCTCTCCTCTCTTCTCTTCTCTAACTCTCGCAGAGTTTTCCTATCTCTCGATTCTATTCGACTTACCCAACTACTTCTCTCTCATCCTACATACAAAGGATCTTTTACATGAGGGGGCTCTTCGAGCTCTTCCCTCCAAGCTACCTACTCTATTCAATTACATTCATTTACATTGAATGGCTGTCTAGTCCAGATCGTAGCTAGATCCAGCCTTACAACCATTGAAGGCCTTCTTTAACTACAGCCTACTCAAAGGCGCAGCTTTGGCTCTACCAGCCTTACAAACATTAATTACATTGAAATCAAATTCCAAATGTGAGAGAACTGGCACCTCTCTTCCTTGAATGCGCGCTTTGAATGCGCTGAGTGGGCTGGCTAGCTGACACATGGCTGGCTTGGAGAGATGCTCCTACATTAGGATTCCAACTATTGGGTCCCATAGATGTTTCACTTCCCCTTGCAGTCACCTCAACCGACTCATCTCTTGCTCCAACTGAAGCTGATGAAGCCACCCGACACATTGAGCAGATCCAACACATCCGCCAATAGGTTCAGGATATCCTATAGAATTCCCATAACAAGTACAAGCAGCGCCATGATCAACATCAGGTGCAACATAAGTTTTAGGTGGGCGACAAAGTTTGGTTGCACTTGCAGAAAAAGCGCCTTACAGGACCCCATTGGAAGTTTCTCCCACTCCGTTATGGTTTTTACACCATCACCAAGGTCATGGGGGATAATTATTTTGAGCTCAACATTCCTCCTTTCCTTGGCCTGCACCTAGTGTTCAACATGGATCTCCTTTGCCCTTATTTCCCACCATTATTGGACACCTCAGAAGTAGAAAAACAACTGACAGCAACAGAGTTCAACCCCGATTGCATACAAAAAGCATCCAATAATCAGATTGTGGACACACAGATCAAGGGAAATCGACAGCAAAGGATCCAGCTTTATCGAGTCATCAAAGTAGGGCAGCTATTGCACCAAGGAAAGTGCCTAACCCATGGCCAAATTCAACAGAAATTTCCTCATCTAATGGGGGAACTCAATGCAATGGATACCATTGCTTCCTAAGGAGGGATTATTGATCCTAGTGGATATCGATGGCCACCCACCTTTTCCAACTTGATCAAAACAATTTTCTAGCAATTTTGGTAATTGACTATTTTTAGCAGTTTTTCACTTCCGGAGCTGCTTTGAGGCCTTAAACGATGTTTTTTGGGAAAATAGGGAGAAATATGGAAGTTCCTTGAATGTTTCCTCCAAAATTAATCTCCTCAAAGATACCTTTCCAACAGGCTATCATATGCTTAAAACGGAGATCGTATGCAAAATTTACGACCCCGGGAAGTTGATGTACTAACTTACCCAAACAGGGCCCACGTGACTTTTGGCGCTTCATCTCCTAGAGTTAGGTTTTTGGATGTCTAGGGTTTTTGAAATTCCTGTTTATTGTAAAAATTCCTTCAGATCCTCATTGTAATCATCTTCTTCTGAATGAGCACAACCGACAATATCTTCTTAGAGATAAGTCACCACCATTCCAACAAGCTTGTTTCCGCTGCATTTTACAGTTTTAGCTTATTTCCTTATTGAATAGAAAACCATTTTTATTGTATCTCTGTTATTTTTTGTTAAGAACCTATTAATAATTCCCCCACCCCCACCCTAATATGAGGGTTTATACATTTCTCTAATAATTTCCTGACCCCCACCCTCATAAGGGGTGGGAGAATTATTAGAGAAATGTATTATACATTTCTCTAATAATTCCTCCACTTCCACCCTCATAAGGCTTGGAGGAATTATTAGATAAATGCATTATACATTTATATAATAATTATGAGGGTGGGGGTAGGGGTGAGGGTGGGGGAATTATTACAGAAATGTATAATGGGGGTGGGGGAATTATTAGAGAAATGTATTATACATTTATTTAATAATTCACCCACCCCCATCCTCATATACTGCCACATATGAGGGTGAGGCTAGGGGAATCATTAGAGAGATGTATTATATATTTCTCTAATAATTCCCCCACCCCCACCCTCATATACCCCCACATATGAGAGTGGGGGTGGGGATATTATTAGAGAAATATATAATACATCTCTCTAATGATTCCCCCACTCCCACCCCCAACCTCATATACACCCGCATAATACATTTCTCTAATAATTCCACCACCCCCACCCTAATATGAGGGTTTATACATTTCTCTAATAATTCCCTCACTCCCACCCTTTCCCTCATATATGAGGGTGGGACCCACCCTCATATATGAGGGCAAGGGTGGGGGAATTATTAGAGAAATGTATTATAAATTTATCTAATAATTTCCCCACCCTCATAGTACATTTCTCTAATAATTACCCCACCCCCACCATCATAATACATTATTAGATAAATGTATTATATTAGGGTGTGGTTGGGGGAATTATTAGAGAAATGTATTATACATTTATCTAATAATTTCCCCACCCCCACCCTCATATTCTGGATCAATGGTACCAGAGTAGCATGCTCCTTGTTGTTCTTAATGCATGTCCCCAACGAGGTCAGGGTACAAAGAATTGGGTCTCGGGCTTGTTTCTCTTGAGGAAAAAATCTCTCGCATGCCCAAATGACCTCTTATGGAAGACGAAAAGAAAGACTATGGGACAAGAGATCCCCTCAAAAAAATTCTCAAGTAATCCCTCATGCAACAGAGGAATGAGATGATGGACAGTTGTTTGCAAATCCTTCAGCAGCTACCAACAGGGGACACATCTTCCTCAAATGGAGGCACTTCCCCCTTCAAGGTACTTTGATATTCCTATATTTAAAGGTCGGATAGATGCAGATGTAGTAAAACAATTCTTGAATCTGCTAGAAGGGTATTTCTCTATCCATAACTTCTTGAATAGAGAAAATATTACTTTTTCTCTCCTCAAAGTCATCCCCCATGTCAAAGATTGGTGGGAAACTTTCTGTGAGAAAAAGGAAACAAAGGAACCCTCATTATTTAAATTTGTAGTCACTTGGGAGTCATTCATGGATGCTATTAAGAAACAATACTACCATATTGGAAGTTATGATGAACTGTACACAAAATGGACCATGATGTAGCAGGAAAGAGGCCAAGTGGTGCCCGAGTTCACAAATATCTTCCCTACCTTGCGAACGAAGATGGGTATCAAATATTCTGAGTGAAATATGGTGCTCACGTATCTTGGCGGTATGCATAGATAAATCTAGGCTGAAATGGAGTTTTTGGACATCTCATCCTTGGGTGTGGCCTATCAATATGCCATCAAAATTGAGTAGAAGCTCAATTAAAAGTCGCGAAAGTTTGGGCCTGGGAACCCCTCACAGCAAAATCCAGGAAAGGGTGACCCCAACCAGCAGAAAAAGGACAGAGAAAATATAGAAATCCTCAGGACAAGCAGTCCAGGTCGTGAGCAAAGAAGGACACCAAAAAGACAAATAAAGATAATGAGAAGTGGTGTGACTTCCATAAGATCCCCTGGCATAACACTGACGATTGTCACTCGAAGCAATCGTTGGTGGTTGAGGTGAAATCCTCTGAATCAGATGTGGGTTTCGACTCTGATTTAGAGCCACAAAGGGGTAGATGGATCATTGACACAGAACCTAGTGCTATTGTTGCTACCACCAAGCTCCATCTTGGTGAACTAAACAAGCCAGAGGAAGGAGAGTACCTTTTTCATTCATAGATGTGGGTGAAGGGTAACCCATTGCACTTCATCGTTGATAGCGGTAGCCAGAAGAACCTCATATTAGAATATGTTGTCAAGAGACTCTCCCTGTCGACAACACTACACTCGCAACCCTACACCATCGGATGGCTCCGCCAAGGAAGAAACATCTGCGTCATCCAACAATGTCACATGTCATATGACATTAAGCCATTCAAAGATGAGGTATTGTGTGATGTTTCCTGTCTCGAAGTTTGTAATGTTGTTTTGGACCAACCATATTTATGAAAATGTCATGTTGTATATGAGTCTAGACCTCGCAGTGTTATTATTACTTTGAACAAGAAATTGTACATGATACCCGAGGCAGTCCCACCTAGTGTTATTTTCTTGATCTCTGCCAAGCAATGCAGGAATGCCATCTCTCATACAAGAAGGTTTGTATTCTTCATGGTTCTCTCTCAAAATGAGCGAAATATCATAGCCACATCCAGGGTCTTCACGACTAACCTCTCCACACAACAGAAGCAAGTGGATAAGGTCATGGAAGAATACTCAGATATCTTCTTCTCACCTACTAGGGTACCTTTGCGTTGTCAGATCAAGCACCCCATTGATATGACCAATGGCGCGTCACTGCCCAATGGGCCAGTTTACCGCCACTCTCTATTAGAGAATGAGGAGATCAAGTGACAGATCCAAGAACTACTCCACAAGGGGCACATCTGTTCCAGCTCATCACCTTGCGGGATCCAAATCGTGTTGGTATAGAAGATATATGAAACATGGTGACTCTCCATTGATTATCGATCCATTAATAAAATCACGGTCAGAAACTGATACTCGATTCGTTGAATTGACAAAATCCTTAATCAACTTACGGGGGCCAAATACTTCAGTAAGATTGATCTAAATTCTGGCGACTACCAGGTCCCAATAGAACAAACAAATGTATGGAAGACCGCCTTCAAGTCAAAGGAAGGTCTTTTCGAATGGTTGGTCATGCCCTTTAGTTTGATAAATGCTCCAACCACTTTTATGAGGGTGATGGACAATATCCTGCAACCATTAAACAATACTTTTGTAGTGGTGTGTTTGAATCACATCCTTGTTTACAACAAGACTTGGGCAGAACACTTGCAGCATATTCAACAATTTCTGCACACCCTACGACAGCACTAGCTCTATGCCAACTTGAAAAAATGCTCCTTCGACATCGACAGGGTTCATTACCTAGGCTACATCATTGATCAACATGGATTACATGTGGATCCATCCAAAATCTAAGTCATCCGTGACTGGCCAACCCCAACCACACTCACTAAGCTTCAGAGCTTCTTGGACCTTTCCAATTTCTACCACAGGTTCATGTTGGGATTCTCCCATATTGCATGGGCCATCATCCAAGTAACCAGAGGTGGTGGTAAGGAGAAATTTGTGTGGGGTTGGTCTCAACAACAAGCGTTTGATGATTTGAAGACACACTTGTGCTCATCCCCATTACATTCACTACCGAACCTGCAACAACACTTTGAGATCGAGACAAATTCTTCAGACTATGCTCCGGGAATCATTCTCACTCAGCACGACCACCCTGTGGGCTATTATAGTGAGACACTATAATATGTTGTCCATAAGTACCCTACTTATGAAAAAAAAATGTACTCCATTATGAAAGTCTGTTGTTAATGGAGGAATTACATTCTTGGGAACGAGACAATCATCCACATTGATCATAAACCACTGCAGTTCATGCACACAAAAGGAAAATTGCAGAATGACTGCAATTAGAGGTGGTCCATGCACTTGCAGAAATTCCACCTCAACATCAAGTATAAAACAGGAAGCACCAACTGCATCACTTATTTCCTCAATAGACTGCCATTTGTGGCACTCTCCATGGTGCTAGACTCTTGCGACCATGAGACCTTTGGATGACACCAACTTTATGAGATGAACCTAAACTTCACCACCACCTACCAAATGTTGGGCACAAACACAATTGTCACTAAATTCCATATTTAGGAAGGGTTTTTGTTCCGTTTGGCCATATCTGCATTCCATAAAGAGAGCTAGTGAAGTTAATCTAGGAATTCCACTACAGTTGGGTGGTAAGACACTTCAGCATTGAAAAGACAGTGGAAATGCTGAAAAAACATTTCTACTAGTCGAAACTTCAATAGGAGGTCAGCAAGTATGTCAGGTCATGCACTACCTAGGTGATTTCCAAACCACCCACTAAGAAACACATCTTGTAAAACCCTATGCCTACTCCTGACATGCCATGGGAATCCATATCAATGGACTACATGTCGGACCTCCCATCCACCCAATGGGGAAATGACTATGTTTTTGTGGTTTTGGATCGCTTTTCTAAGATGACAATTATGGCCACCTGGAAGAAGATCATCACAACAAAGGCCACTACCAAGCTCTTCTTTGAACGAGTCTGGGTACATTTTGGAATCCCACAAATCAGTGTCCCATATTGGGACAGTTGTTTTCTCAACACATTATGGTCAAGCCTCTGGTCACTGTTGGACACCAATCTCACCAAATCCATGGCCCTCCACCCCTATACAGATGGCCAAATCGAGGTCGTAAATCGAATGATTGTGCATATCCTACGCATGTATAATTCCAAGAAACCTTTCACATGGGATGAAAGTATCCCCCATGTTCAACATAGCTACAACCAAGCCCTGCATACCTTAAACAACCACAACACCTTTCAGGTGAGGTTGGGATTCCAACCATTGGGTCCCATAGATGTTTCATTTCCCCTTGTAGTCACCTCGACCGATTCATCTCTTGCTCCAACTGAAGTTGACAAAGCGACCCGGTTCATTGATCGGATCCAACACATCCGCCAATAGGTTGAGGATATCCTATAGAATCCTAATGACAAATAGAAGCAGCGCCATGATCAACACCAGGTGCCACATAAGTTTAAGATGGGCGACAAATTTTAGTTGCACCTGCAAAAAGAGTGCCTTACATGACCCCATCAAAAGCTTCGTTCACTCCATTACGGACTGTACACCATCACCAAGGTTGTGGATGATAATTATTTAGAGCTCAACATTCCTCCTTTCCTTGGCTTCCACCCAGTGTTCAACGTGGATATCCTTCGACCGTATTTCCCACCATTATTGGACACCTCATAGATAGCAGAATAGTTGACACCAAAAAATATCAACCCCGACTACATACAATAGGAATCCAATGATCATATTGTGGACAAATAGATCAAGGGAACTTGTTAGCAAAGTATCTAGCTTTATCCAATTGTTAAAGCAAGGAAGCTCCTACACCAAGGCAAGTGGCTCACCCAGGGCCAAATTCAATGGAAATTTCCTCATATTATGGGGGAACTCAACGAAATGGAGACCATTTCTTCCTAAGGGAGGAGGATTTATCTATATGGATGTCGGTGGCCTCCCACCTATTCCAACTGGCTCATTTTGGCAGTTTTCCAGTTTCACAGTTTTTTCCCTAGTTTTTGGGTCCTTGACTTGCGGGGCCATTTTGAGGCCCTAAACAACGTTTATTAGGGCTCGCCACAGTCAAAATTCCCTCTAATAGATAGAAGAAAAATATGTAGTGCTCGGATAGATATTTCCAATGGGCTATTGTGTGCATAAATAATAGATCGTATGCAAAAGTTACGACCTCTGGAAGTTGATGTACTAACTTACTTAAACAAGGCACGTGACTTTTGGTGCTTCATCTCCTAGGGTTAGGTTTTTGGATTTCTAGGGTTTTTGACATTCTTGTTTATTGTAAAAAGGCCTTCAGAGCCTCATGGTAATCATCTTCGTATGAATGAACCTAGTCTTCATATCTCTTCTCAAAGATAAGCTGCCACCATTCTAGCAAGCTTGTTTCCGCTGCATTTTACAGTTTCAGCTTAGTTACTTATTGAATAGAAACCATTTTTACTCTATATATGTTATTCTTTCTTAAGAATATTTTGATAATAATATGTATTCATTTTATTTTGCAAATATATTCTAAATCAGTGGTATCAGAGCAGTCCTCTCCTTGTCATTCTTAATGCATGTCCCCAATGAGGTCAGGGTACAAAGAATTGGGTCTTGAGCTTATTTATCTTGAGGACAAAAGCTCTCACATGCCCAAATGACCTCTCATGGCAGAAGAAAAAAAATACGATGGGACATGAGATCCCGTCAAAATGTTGCTCAAGGAATCCCTCACGCAACAAAGGACTGAGATGATGGATATATTTACGCAAATCCTTCGACGACTACCAATAGGTGACGCATCTTCCTCAAATGGAGGTGCCACCCCCTTCAAGGTACAAATCAACTTCGCTATTACTATATTTGAAGGTTAGATATATGAATATGCAGTAGAAAAATGGTTGAATCTACTAGAAGGGTATTTCTCTCTCCATAACTTCTCGAGTAGAGAAAATATTACTTTTGCGCTCCTCAAATTTGTCCCCCATGTCAAAAATTGGTGGGAAACTTTCTATGAGAAAAAGGAAACAAAGGAACACTCATTATTTGCAGTCACAGTCACCTGGGAGTCCTTCAAGGATGTTATTAAAGAACAATACTACCCTATTGGAATTTATGACGAACTGTACAAAAGATGGACCATGCTACGACAGGAAAGAGACCAAGCGGTGTCTGAGTTCACAAATATCTTCCATACCTTACGCACCAAGTTAGGTATCAAATATTCTAAGCGACATCTAGTCCTCAAGTATTGTGATGGTCTACATAGATACATCCACGATGAAATGGAGTTTCTGAACATCTCATCCTTGGGCGCATCCTACCGATATGCTGTCAAAATCGAGCAAAAGCTTAAACAAAAGACATGACAATATGGGCCTGGGAACCCCTCATATCAAAATCAAGGAAAGGGTGGCCCCAACTCATAGAACAAAGAACAAAGAAAATATGGACAGCCTCAGGACAACCAGTCCAACCCACAAGAAAAGAAGGACACCAGAAAGACAAATAAAGATACCGAGAAATATTGTGACTTCCATAAGAGCCACTGGAATAACACTGATGATTGTCGCTCGAAGAAGTCTTTGGTGGCTGAGGTGAAAGCCTCTGAATCAGATGTGAGTTTTGACTCTGAGTCAGAACCATAAATGGGGAGACAAATTATTTACACATAACCCAGTGCTACCGTTGCTACCACCAAGCTCTAGCCTGGTGAACTAGACCAACTAGAGGAAGGTGAGTGCCTTTTTTATTCATAGATGTGGGTGAAGGGTACCCTGCTGCACTTCATCGTTAATAGTGGTAGCCAAAATAACCTCATCTCAGTAGAGGTTGTCAAGCGACTCGCCCTAATAACAACACCGCACCCGCAACCCTACACCATCGAATGGCTCCACCAAGGAAGTCACATCTACATCAGCCAACAATGTCGCCTATCATACAACATCAATCCCTTCAAAGACGAGGTATTGTGTGATGTTTCTCCTCTCAAATTTTGTAATGTTCTTTTGGGCCAACCATATTTATGGAAACATCATGTTGTATATGAATCTAGGCCTTGCAATTTTATTATTACTTTGAACAAGAAGTTGTACAGGATACCCGAGGCAATCCCACCCAGTGTTATTTCCTTGATCTCTACCAAGCAATGCAAAAAGGTCATCTCTCAAATACGAAAGTTTTTCTTCTTTGTGATTCTCTCTCAGAAGGAGCGAAAGATTGCAACCACATCTAGGGTCTTTGTGACTGACCTCTCCACACAACAAAAGCAATTGGATAAGGTCATGGAAGAATACTCATATATATTCTCCTCACCTACTAGGGTACCTCTGCACCGTTAGGTAAAGCACCCCATCGATCTGAACCCCGATGCACCGCTGCCCAAAGGGCCAGTCTACCACCACTCTCTGTTAGAGAATGAGGATATCAAGCATCAGATCCAATAAATGCTCCACAAGGGCCGCATCTGTCCCACCTCATCACCTTGCGGGAGCCCAATAATGCTAGTATAAAATAAAGATGGAACCTGGAGACTTTGCATTGATTATTGGTCCCTTAATAAAAGCATAGTCAGAAATCGATACCCGATTCCATGAATCGATGACCTCCTTGATCAGCTCATGGGGGCCAAATACTTCAGTAATATTGATCTGAAGTTTGGCTACCACTAGGTCCCGATAGAACATACAGATGTATGGACGACCACCTTTAAGTCAAAGGAAGGTCTTTTTGAATGGTTGGTCATGACCTTTGGTTTGACAAATGCTCTAGCCACTTTCATGAGGATGATGGACGATATCCTGCGACCATTCACCAATAATTCTTTAGTGGTGTATCTGGATCACATCCTCATTTACAACAAGACTTGGGAAGAACACTTGCATCATATTCAACAGGATCTGCACACCCTGCGGCAGCACCAACTCTACGCCAACTTGGAAAAATTCTCCTTTGGCATGGACATGGTTCATTACATGGGCTACATTGTTGATCAACATGGTGTACATGTATATCCAACCAAAATCCAAGTCATCCATGACTAGCTAGCCCCAACCACACTCACTGAGCTTCAGAGCTTCTTGGGCCTTGCCAATTTCTATCATACGTTCATGTTGGGATTCTCCTATATTGCATGGACCCTCAACCAAGTAACCAGGGGTGGTGGTAAGGAATAATTTGTGTGGGGTTGGTCCCAAAAACAAGCATTAGATGATTTGAAGCAACAATTCTACTCAGCCCCAATACTTTCACTACCAGACCTGCAACCCTTTGAGATTGAGACAAATGCTTCATACTATGTTGTGGGCATCTTTCTCACTCAGCATGGCCACCCCGTGGTCTATCATAGTGAGACACTGTCATATCTTGTTCATAAGTACCCTACTTATGACAAAGAAATGTAATCCATTATGAAATCCTACCGCTAGAGGAGACATTACATACTTGGGAAGGAGACAATCATCCACACTGATCATAAGCCACTGCAGTTCATGCATACAAAAGGAAAATTTCATAATGACCGCAATCAAAATTGGTCCATGTACCTGTAGCAATTCTGCCTCAACATCAGGTATAAAACGTGAAGCACCAAACACGTCATTGATTGCCTCAACAGACCACTAGTCGCGGAACTMACCACAGTGCTAGAMTCTTGTGACCATGAGACCTCTGAATGGCCCCAACTCTATGAGATAGACCCAGACTTCGCCACCACCTACCAAATGTTGGGTGCAAACATAGTTGTCGTTAATTTCCATCTTTAGAAYGAGTTGTTGTTCTGTCTAGGCCATATCTGTGTTCCATCAAGCGAGCGAGGGAAGATTATATTGGAATCCCACTACAGTCRGTTGGCAKGACACTTTAGCGTCRAAAAGACAGTGGAAATGCTTTAGAAACATTTCTACTTGTTGAAACTTTAGTAGGAGGCGAACAAGTATATCAGGTCCTGCACTGCTTGCAYGATTGCCAAACCGACCACTGCAAAATAGGGCCTCTACACCCCTCTTCCTACTCCTAACAGGCCATGGGAATCCATCTCAATGGACTACAGGTCGGACCTCTTGTCCACCAAGTGGGGCAATGACTATGTTTTTGTGGTTGTGGATTTCTTTTCTAAGATGGCAATTCTGGCCGCCCACAAGAAGAGAATCACAGCAGAGGCCACTGCCATGATCTTCTCTGAACAAGTCTAGGTACATTTTGGAATCTTACAAACCATTGTCTCGGATCGAGATAGTCAATTTCTTAGCACGTTCTAGTCAAGCCTCTTGTCACTGCTGGACACCAAGCTCACCAAATCCATGGCCTTTCACCCCGATACAGATGACCAAGACGAATGTTCGTGCATATCATGTGCATGTATAATTCCAAGCACCCTCACACATGGGATGAGAGTCTCCACTATGTTAAACATAGCTACAACCGAGCCCTGCATAGATCAACTGACCACAACCCCTTTCAGGAGGTGTTGGGATTCCAACCATTGGGTCCCATAGATGTTGCACTTCTCCTTACAGTCACCTAGGCTGACTCATCTCCTTCTCCAACTGAAGTTGAAAAATCCACCCATTTAATTGATTGGATCCAGCACATCCACCAATAGGTTCAGGATATCCTATAGAAGTCCAATGACAAGTACAAGCAAGGTCATGATCAAGACCAGGTGCCACATAGGTTTCAGGTGGGCGACAAAGTTTGGTTGCACCTGCAGAAAGAGCGCCTTACAGGACCCCATCAGAATCTTATCCCACTCCGTTATGGGTAGTAAACCATCACCAAGGTTGTGGGTGATAATGATTTCAAGGTCAACATTCCTCCTTTCCTTGGATTGCACCGAATGTTCAACGTCGATATATGTCGACCGTATTTCCCACCATTATTGGACACCTTAGAGATAGGAGAATAAATGAAACCAACAGAGCTTAACCCCGACTGCATACAATAGGAATCCAGGGATCAGATTGTGGAAAAACAGATCAAGGGCACTCACTAGCAAAGGATCCATCTTTATCGAGTTATCAAAGAAGGGCATCTCCTGCACTAAGGCAAGTGGCTCACCCGGGGCCAAATTCAATTGAAATTTCCTCATCTAATGGGGGATCTCAATGCAATGGAGACCATTTTTTCCTAAGGGGGGAGGATTGATCCATATGGATGTCGGTGGCCTCCCACCTATTCAAACTGGCTCATTTTGGCAGTTTGGCAGTTTTTTCCCTATGTTTCAGGTCCCTCACTTGCGGGGTCGTTTTGAGGCCCTAAACAATGTTTTTTAGGGCTTGCCAGAGTCAAAATGACCTTTGATAGATAGAATAAAAATCTGAATTAGACCTTTCCAATGGGATATCGTGCGCTTAAATCAAATATCGTATGCAAAATTTATAGCTCCAGGAAGTTGATGTACTAACTTACACAAACAGGGCCCACATGACTTTTGGCGCTTCATCTCATAGGGTTAGGTTTTTTGGATGTATAGGATTTTTGACATTCCTGTTTATTGTAAAAAGGCCTTCAGAGCCTCATGGTAATCATCTTCTTTTGAATGAGCATAACCGTCACAACTCTTCTCAAAGATAAGCCGCCACCATTCTAGCAAGCTTGTTTCCGTTGCATTTTACAGTTTCATCTTATTTCCTTATTGAATAGAAACCTATTTTACTGTATATATATTATTCTATGTTAAGCATATTTTGATAATAATTTGTATTCATTTCGTTCTGCAAATATATTCTGGATCAGTGATATCATAGCAGTCTGCTCCTTATCATTCTCAATGCATGTCCCCAACGAGGTCAGGGTATAAAGAATTGGGTCTTGAGCTTGTTTCGCTTGAGGAAAATATCTCTTGCATGCCCAAACGACCTCTCATGGAAGAAGAAAACAAAGACGATGGGAAAGGAGATCCGTTCAAAATATTTCTTAAGGAATCCCTCATGCAACAGAGGAATGAGATGATGGATAGTTTTGCACAAATCCTTTAGAGGCTACCAACACGCGATGCATCTTCCTCAAACGGAGGTGTCGCACCCTTCACGATATAAATCAACTTCAATATTCCTATATTTGAAGGTCATATAGACGCAGATGCGGTAGAAAAATGGTTGAATTTTCTAGAAGGTTATTTCTCTGTCCATAACTTCTTGAATAGAGAAAATATTACTTTTGCGTTCCTCAAAGTCGTCCCCCATGTCAAAGATTGGTGGGAAATTTTTTGTGAGAAAAAAGAAATAGAAGAACCCTCATTATTTACAGTCGCAGTCACCTCGGAGTCCTTCAGGGATTCTATTAAGGAACAATACTACCGTGTTGGAAGTTATGAGGACCTATACACAAAATGGACCATGCTACGGTAGGAAAGAGACCAAGTAGTGCCGGAGTTCACAAATATCTTCCATACCTTGTGCACCAAGCTTGGTATCAAATATTTTGAGCGACATCTGTTGTTCAAGTATCGTGGTGGTATTCATAGATACATCCAGGCTAAAATGGATTTTCTGTACATCTCATCCTTGGGCGCAACCTACCGATATGTAGTCAATATCGAGTAGAATCTCAAACAAAAGATGCAACAATTTGGGCCTAGGAACCCCTCACAGAAAAATCCAGGAAAGAGCATCCCAACCCGCACAGAACAAAGAGGGATAGCCTTAAGAAAACGAGTCCAGGCCACAAGAAAAAAAGAAAACCAGAAAGACAAAGAAAGATACCAGGAAGTGGTGTCACTTTCATAAGAGCCCCTGGCATAAAACTGTTGATTGCTGCTCGAAGAAGTCATTGGTGTCTAAGGTGAAAGCCTCTGAATCAGATGTGAGTTCCAACTCTGAGTCAGAACTAGAAATGGGGAGAGAGATCATTGATGTAAAACCCAATGCTACCATTGCTATCACCAAGCTCCAGCCCGGTGAACCAAACAATCCATAGGAAGGCGAGCACCTTTTGCATTCACATATGTGGGTAAGGGTACCCCAATGCACTTCATCGTTGATAGCAACAGTCAAAAGAACCTCATCTCAGAGAGGTTTTCAAGCGACTCGCCCTGTCGACAACGCCGCACCCGCAGCCTTACACCATCGGATGGCTCGCCAAGGAAATGACATCCGCGTCATTCAACAATGTCTTTTTTCATACAACATTAAGCCCTTCAAAGATGAGGTATTGTGTGATGTTTCCCCTCTCAAAGTTTGTAATGTTCTTTTGGGCCAACCATACTTATGGAAATGTCATGTTGTATATGATTCTAGGCCTCATAGTGTTATTATTACTTTGAACAAGAAATTGTACAAGATACCCAAGGGAGTCCCACCCAGTGTTATTTTCTTGATCTATGCCAAGCAATGTAGAAATATCATATACAGGGAAGTTTGTCTTCTTCATGATTCGCTCTCAGAATGAGCGAAATATGGTAGCCACGTTTATGATGTTCACGGTCAACCTCTCCACACAACAAAAGCAAGTAGATAAGTTCGTGGAAGAATACTCAGATATATTCTCGTCACCTACCGGGGTGCCTCTACACTGTCAAGTCAATCACCCCATCGATCTGACCCCCGGTGCACCGCTGCCCAATGGGTCAGTGTACCGCTGCTCTCTATTAGAAAATGAGGAGATCAAGTGGTAGGTCCAAGAACTGCTCCACAAGGGGCAGATATGTCCCAGCTCATCACCTTGCGGGATCCCAATCGTGCTAGTACATAAGAAAGATGGAACCTAGTGACTCTGCATTGATTATCAGGCCCTGAATAAAATCACAGTCAGAAATCGATACCCAATTCCCCAAATCGATGACCTCCTTTGTTAAGGTCCTAACCCGCACATGGGTAGATTAATGTATTCGGATGTAATAAAGGTCAATATTAATAAGACCTTTCAATAAAAGAGAATTAGGCGGATGTAAGAAGACCTAATAGAAGCTTCCGCTTCTAGAAGGATCTTCCTCTAGATGCTTC
>ML778352.1:1076453-1112319 GCA_009831015.1 Picea engelmannii
AGTTCCGCGACTAGTGGTCTGTTGAGGCAATCAATGACGTGTTTGGTGCTTCACGTTTTATACCTGATGTTGAGGCAGAATTGCTACAGGTACATGGACCAATTTTGATTGCGGTCATTATGAAATTTTCCTTTTGTATGCATGAACTGCAGTGGCTTATGATCAGTGTGGATGATTGTCTCCTTCCCAAGTATGTAATGTCTCCTCTAGCGGTAGGATTTCATAATGGATTACATTTCTTTGTCATAAGTAGGGTACTTATGAACAAGATATGACAGTGTCTCACTATGATAGACCACGGGGTGGCCATGCTGAGTGAGAAAGATGCCCACAACATAGTATGAAGCATTTGTCTCAATCTCAAAGGGTTGCAGGTCTGGTAGTGAAAGTATTGGGGCTGAGTAGAATTGTTGCTTCAAATCATCTAATGCTTGTTTTTGGGACCAACCCCACACAAATTATTCCTTACCACCACCCCTGGTTACTTGGTTGAGGGTCCATGCAATATAGGAGAATCCCAACATGAACGTATGATAGAAATTGGCAAGGCCCAAGAAGCTCTGAAGCTCAGTGAGTGTGGTTGGGGCTAGCTAGTCATGGATGACTTGGATTTTGGTTGGATATACATGTACACCATGTTGATCAACAATGTAGCCCATGTAATGAACCATGTCCATGCCAAAGGAGAATTTTTCCAAGTTGGCGTAGAGTTGGTGCTGCCGCAGGGTGTGCAGATCCTGTTGAATATGATGCAAGTGTTCTTCCCAAGTCTTGTTGTAAATGAGGATGTGATCCAGATACACCACTAAAGAATTATTGGTGAATGGTCGCAGGATATCGTCCATCATCCTCATGAAAGTGGCTAGAGCATTTGTCAAACCAAAGGTCATGACCAACCATTCAAAAAGACCTTCCTTTGACTTAAAGGTGGTCGTCCATACATCTGTATGTTCTATCGGGACCTAGTGGTAGCCAAACTTCAGATCAATATTACTGAAGTATTTGGCCCCCATGAGCTGATCAAGGAGGTCATCGATTCATGGAATCGGGTATCGATTTCTGACTATGCTTTTATTAAGGGACCAATAATCAATGCAAAGTCTCCAGGTTCCATCTTTATTTTATACTAGCATTATTGGGCTCCCGCAAGGTGATGAGGTGGGACAGATGCGGCCCTTGTGGAGCATTTATTGGATCTGATGCTTGATATCCTCATTCTCTAACAGAGAGTGGTGGTAGACTGGCCCTTTGGGCAGCGGTGCATCGGGGTTCAGATCGATGGGGTGCTTTACCTAACGGTGCAGAGGTACCCTAGTAGGTGAGGAGAATATATATGAGTATTCTTCCATGACCTTATCCAATTGCTTTTGTTGTGTGGAGAGGTCAGTCACAAAGACCCTAGATGTGGTTGCAATCTTTCGCTCCTTCTGAGAGAGAATCACAAAGAAGAAAAACTTTCGTATTTGAGAGATGACCTTTTTGCATTGCTTGGTAGAGATCAAGGAAATAACACTGGGTGGGATTGCCTCGGGTATCCTGTACAACTTCTTGTTCAAAGTAATAATAAAATTGCAAGGCCTAGATTCATATACAACATGATGTTTCCATAAATATGGTTGGCCCAAAAGAACATTACAAAATTTGAGAGGAGAAACATCACACAATACCTCGTCTTTGAAGGGATTGATGTTGTATGATAGGCGACATTGTTGGCTGATGTAGATGTGACTTCCTTGGTGGAGCCATTCGATGGTGTAGGGTTGCGGGTGCGGTGTTGTTATTAGGGCGAGTCGCTTGACAACCTCTACTGAGATGAGGTTATTTTGGCTACCACTATTAACGATGAAGTGCAGCAGGGTACCCTTCACCCACATCTATGAATAAAAAAGGCACTCACCTTCCTCTAGTTGGTCTAGTTCACCAGGCTAGAGCTTGGTGGTAGCAACGGTAGCACTGGGTTATGTGTAAATAATTTGTCTCCCCATTTATGGTTCTGACTCAGAGTCAAAACTCACATCTGATTCAGAGGCTTTCACCTCAGCCACCAAAGACTTCTTCGAGCGACAATCATCAGTGTTATTCCAGTGGCTCTTATGGAAGTCACAATATTTCTCGGTATCTTTATTTGTCTTTCTGGTGTCCTTCTTTTCTTGTGGGTTGGACTGGTTGTCCTGAGGCTGTCCATATTTTCTTTGTTCTTTGTTCTATGAGTTGGGGCCACCCTTTCCTTGATTTTGATATGAGGGGTTCCCAGGCCCATATTGTCATGTCTTTTGTTTAAGCTTTTGCTCGATTTTGACAGCATATCGGTAGGATGCGCCCAAGGATGAGATGTTCAGAAACTCCATTTCATCGTGGATGTATCTATGTAGACCATCACAATACTTGAGGACTAGATGTCGCTTAGAATATTTGATACCTAACTTGGTGCGTAAGGTATGGAAGATATTTGTGAACTCAGACACCGCTTGGTCTCTTTCCTGTCGTAGCATGGTCCATCTTTTGTACAGTTCGTCATAAATTCCAATAGGGTAGTATTGTTCTTTAATAACATCCTTGAAGGACTCCCAGGTGACTGTGACTGCAAATAATGAGTGTTCCTTTGTTTCCTTTTTCTCATAGAAAGTTTCCCACCAATTTTTGACATGGGGGACAAATTTGAGGAGCGCAAAAGTAATATTTTCTCTACTCGAGAAGTTATGGAGAGAGAAATACCCTTCTAGTAGATTCAACCATTTTTCTACTGCATATTCATATATCTAACCTTCAAATATAGTAATAGCGAAGTTGATTTGTACCTTGAAGGGGGTGGCACCTCCATTTGAGGAAGATGCGTCACCTATTGGTAGTCGTCGAAGGATTTGCGTAAATATATCCATCATCTCAGTCCTTTGTTGCGTGAGGGATTCCTTGAGCAACATTTTGACGGGATCTCATGTCCCATCGTATTTTTTTTCTTCTGCCATGAGAGGTCATTTGGGCATGTGAGAGCTTTTGTCCTCAAGATAAATAAGCTCAAGACCCAATTCTTTGTACCCTGACCTCATTGGGGACATGCATTAAGAATGACAAGGAGAGGACTGCTCTGATACCACTGATTTAGAATATATTTGCAAAATAAAATGAATACATATTATTATCAAAATATTCTTAAGAAAGAATAACATATATAGAGTAAAAATGGTTTCTATTCAATAAGTAACTAAGCTGAAACTGTAAAATGCAGCGGAAACAAGCTTGCTAGAATGGTGGCAGCTTATCTTTGAGAAGAGATATGAAGACTAGGTTCATTCATACGAAGATGATTACCATGAGGCTCTGAAGGCCTTTTTACAATAAACAAGAATGTCAAAAACCCTAGAAATCCAAAAACCTAACCCTAGGAGATGAAGCACCAAAAGTCACGTGCCTTGTTTAAGTAAGTTAGTACATCAACTTCCAGAGGTCGTAACTTTTGCATACGATCTATTATTTATGCACACAATAGCCCATTGGAAATATCTATCCGAGCACTACATATTTTTCTTCTATCTATTAGAGGGAATTTTGACTGTGGCGAGCCCTAATAAACGTTGTTTAGGGCCTCAAAATGGCCCCGCAAGTCAAGGACCCAAAAACTAGGGAAAAAACTGTGAAACTGGAAAACTGCCAAAATGAGCCAGTTGGAATAGGTGGGAGGCCACTGACATCCATATAGATAAATCCTCCTCCCTTAGGAAGAAATGGTCTCCATTTCGTTGAGTTCCCCCATAATATGAGGAAATTTCCACTGAATTTGGCCCTGGGTGAGCCACTTGCCTTGGTGTAGGAGCTTCCTTGCTTTGACAATTGGATAAAGCTAGATCCTTTGCTAACAAGTTCCCTTGATCTATTTGTCCACAATATAATCATTGGATTCCTATTGTATGTAGTCGGGGTTGATATTTTTTGGTGTCAACTATTCTGCTATCTATGAGGTGTCCAATAATGGTGGGAAATACGGTCGAAGGATATCCACGTTGAACACTGGGTGGAAGCCAAGGAAAGAAGGAATGTTGAGCTCTAAATAATTATCATCCACAACCTTGGTGATGGTGTACGGTCCGTAATGGAGTGAACGAAGATTTTGATGGGGTCGTGTAAGGCACTCTTTTTGCAGGTGCAACTAAAATTTGTCGCCCATCTTAAACTTATGTGGCACCTGGTGTTGATCATGGCGCTGCTTCTATTTGTCATTAGGATTCTATAGGATATCCTCAACCTATTAGCGGATGTGTTGGATCCGATCAATGAACCGGGTCGCTTTGTCAACTTCAGTTGGAGCAAGAGATGAATCGGTCGAGGTGACTACAAGGGGAAATGAAACATCTATGGGACCCAATGGTTGGAATCCCAACCTCACCTGAAAGGTGTTGTGGTTGTTTAAGGTATGCAGGGCTTGGTTGTAGCTATGTTGAACATGGGGGATACTTTCATCCCATGTGAAAGGTTTCTTGGAATTATACATGCGTAGGATATGCACAATCATTCGATTTACGACCTCGATTTGGCCATCTGTATAGGGGTGGAGGGCCATGGATTTGGTGAGATTGGTGTCCAACAGTGACCAGAGGCTTGACCATAATGTGTTGAGAAAACAACTGTCCCAATATGGGACACTGATTTGTGGGATTCCAAAATGTACCCAGACTCGTTCAAAGAAGAGCTTGGTAGTGGCCTTTGTTGTGATGATCTTCTTCCAGGTGGCCATAATTGTCATCTTAGAAAAGCGATCCAAAACCACAAAAACATAGTCATTTCCCCATTGGGTGGATGGGAGGTCCGACATGTAGTCCATTGATATGGATTCCCATGGCATGTCAGGAGTAGGCATAGGGTTTTACAAGATGTGTTTCTTAGTGGGTGGTTTGGAAATCACCTAGGTAGTGCATGACCTGACATACTTGCTGACCTCCTATTGAAGTTTCGACTAGTAGAAATGTTTTTTCAGCATTTCCACTGTCTTTTCAATGCTGAAGTGTCTTACCACCCAACTGTAGTGGAATTCCTAGATTAACTTCACTAGCTCTCTTTATGGAATGCAGATATGGCCAAACGGAACAAAAACCCTTCCTAAATATGGAATTTAGTGACAATTGTGTTTGTGCCCAACATTTGGTAGGTGGTGGTGAAGTTTAGGTTCATCTCATAAAGTTGGTGTCATCCAAAGGTCTCATGGTCGCAAGAGTCTAGCACCATGGAGAGTGCCACAAATGGCAGTCTATTGAGGAAATAAGTGATGCAGTTGGTGCTTCCTGTTTTATACTTGATGTTGAGGTGGAATTTCTGCAAGTGCATGGACCACCTCTAATTGCAGTCATTCTGCAATTTTCCTTTTGTGTGCATGAACTGCAGTGGTTTATGATCAATGTGGATGATTGTCTCGTTCCCAAGAATGTAATTCCTCCATTAACAACAGACTTTCATAATGGAGTACATTTTTTTTTCATAAGTAGGGTACTTATGGACAACATATTATAGTGTCTCACTATAATAGCCCACAGGGTGGTCGTGCTGAGTGAGAATGATTCCCGGAGCATAGTCTGAAGAATTTGTCTCGATCTCAAAGTGTTGTTGCAGGTTCGGTAGTGAATGTAATGGGGATGAGCACAAGTGTGTCTTCAAATCATCAAACGCTTGTTGTTGAGACCAACCCCACACAAATTTCTCCTTACCACCACCTCTGGTTACTTGGATGATGGCCCATGCAATATGGGAGAATCCCAACATGAACCTGTGGTAGAAATTGGAAAGGTCCAAGAAGCTCTGAAGCTTAGTGAGTGTGGTTGGGGTTGGCCAGTCACGGATGACTTAGATTTTGGATGGATCCACATGTAATCCATGTTGATCAATGATGTAGCCTAGGTAATGAACCCTGTCGATGTCGAAGGAGCATTTTTTCAAGTTGGCATAGAGCTAGTGCTGTCGTAGGGTGTGCAGAAATTGTTGAATATGCTGCAAGTGTTCTGCCCAAGTCTTGTTGTAAACAAGGATGTGATTCAAACACACCACTACAAAAGTATTGTTTAATGGTTGCAGGATATTGTCCATCACCCTCATAAAAGTGGTTGGAGCATTTATCAAACTAAAGGGCATGACCAACCATTCGAAAAGACCTTCCTTTGACTTGAAGGCGGTCTTCCATACATTTGTTTGTTCTATTGGGACCTGGTAGTCGCCAGAATTTAGATCAATCTTACTGAAGTATTTGGCCCCCGTAAGTTGATTAAGGATTTTGTCAATTCAACGAATCGAGTATCAGTTTCTGACCGTGATTTTATTAATGGATCGATAATCAATGGAGAGTCACCATGTTTCATATATCTTCTATACCAACACGATTTGGATCCCGCAAGGTGATGAGCTGGAACAGATGTGCCCCTTGTGGAGTAGTTCTTGGATCTGTCACTTGATCTCCTCATTCTCTAATAGAGAGTGGCGGTAAACTGGCCCATTGGGCAGTGACGCGCCATTGGTCATATCAATGGGGTGCTTGATCTGACAACGCAAAGGTACCCTAGTAGGTGAGAAGAAGATATCTGAGTATTCTTCCATGACCTTATCCACTTGCTTCTGTTGTGTGGAGAGGTTAGTCGTGAAGACCCTGGATGTGGCTATGATATTTCGCTCATTTTGAGAGAGAACCATGAAGAATACAAACCTTCTTGTATGAGAGATGGCATTCCTGCATTGCTTGGCAGAGATCAAGAAAATAACACTAGGTGGGACTGCCTCGGGTATCATGTACAATTTCTTGTTCAAAGTAATAATAACACTGCGAGGTCTAGACTCATATACAACATGACATTTTCATAAATATGGTTGGTCCAAAACAACATTACAAACTTCGAGACAGGAAACATCACACAATACCTCATCTTTGAATGGCTTAATGTCATATGACATGTGACATTGTTGGATGACGCAGATGTTTCTTCCTTGGCGGAGCCATCCGATGGTGTAGGGTTGCGAGTGTAGTGTTGTCGACAGGGAGAGTCTCTTGACAACATATTCTAATATGAGGTTCTTCTGGCTACCGCTATCAACGATGAAGTGCAATGGGTTACCCTTCACCCACATCTATGAATGAAAAAGGTACTCTCCTTCCTCTGGCTTGTTTAGTTCACCAAGATGGAGCTTGGTGGTAGCAACAATAGCACTAGGTTCTGTGTCAATGATCCATCTACCCCTTTGTGGCTCTAAATCAGAGTCGAAACCCACATCTGATTCAGAGGATTTCACCTCAACCACCAACGATTGCTTCGAGTGACAATCGTCAGTGTTATGCCAGGGGATCTTATGGAAGTCACACCACTTCTCATTATCTTTATTTGTCTTTTTGGTGTCCTTCTTTGCTCACGACCTGGACTGCTTGTCCTGAGGATTTCTATATTTTCTCTGTCCTTTTTCTGCTGGTTGGGGTCACCCTTTCCTGGATTTTGCTGTGAGGGGTTCCCAGGCCCAAACTTTCGCGACTTTTAATTGAGCTTCTACTCAATTTTGATGGCATATTGATAGGCCACACCCAAGGATGAGATGTCCAAAAACTCCATTTCAGCCTAGATTTATCTATGCATACCGCCAAGATACGTGAGCACCATATTTCACTCAGAATATTTGATACCCATCTTCGTTCGCAAGGTAGGGAAGATATTTGTGAACTCGGGCACCACTTGGCCTCTTTCCTGCTACATCATGGTCC
The DNA here is from genome assembly GCA_009831015.1 of Picea engelmannii. Classification (NCBI taxonomy): domain Eukaryota; kingdom Viridiplantae; phylum Streptophyta; class Pinopsida; order Pinales; family Pinaceae; genus Picea; species Picea engelmannii. The sequence goes on from ML778352.1 coordinate 1,084,174, forward strand.
ATTTTGTGTACAGTTCATCATAACTTCCAATATGGTAGTATTGTTTCTTAATAGCATCCATGAATGACTCCCAAGTGACTACAAATTTAAATAATGAGGGTTCCTTTGTTTCCTTTTTCTCACAGAAAGTTTCCCACCAATCTTTGACATGGGGGATGACTTTGAGGAGAGAAAAAGTAATATTTTCTCTATTCAAGAAGTTATGGATAGAGAAATACCCTTCTAGCAGATTCAAGAATTGTTTTACTACATCTGCATCTATCCGACCTTTAAATATAGGAATATCAAAGTACCTTGAAGGGGGAAGTGCCTCCATTTGAGGAAGATGTGTCCCCTGTTGGTAGCTGCTGAAGGATTTGCAAACAACTGTCCATCATCTCATTCCTCTGTTGCATGAGGGATTACTTGAGAATTTTTTTGAGGGGATCTCTTGTCCCATAGTCTTTCTTTTCGTCTTCCATAAGAGGTCATTTGGGCATGCGAGAGATTTTTTCCTCAAGAGAAACAAGCCCGAGACCCAATTCTTTGTACCCTGACCTCGTTGGGGACATGCATTAAGAACAACAAGGAGCATGCTACTCTGGTACCATTGATCCAGAATATGAGGGTGGGGGTGGGGAAATTATTAGATAAATGTATAATACATTTCTCTAATAATTCCCCCAACCACACCCTAATATAATACATTTATCTAATAATGTATTATGATGGTGGGGGTGGGGTAATTATTAGAGAAATGTACTATGAGGGTGGGGAAATTATTAGATAAATTTATAATACATTTCTCTAATAATTCCCCCACCCTTGCCCTCATATATGAGGGTGGGTCCCACCCTCATATATGAGGGAAAGGGTGGGAGTGAGGGAATTATTAGAGAAATGTATAAACCCTCATATTAGGGTGGGGGTGGTGGAATTATTAGAGAAATGTATTATGCGGGTGTATATGAGGTTGGGGGTGGGAGTGGGGGAATCATTAGAGAGATGTATTATATATTTCTCTAATAATATCCCCACCCCCACTCTCATATGTGGGGGTATATGAGGGTGGGGGTGGGGGAATTATTAGAGAAATATATAATACATCTCTCTAATGATTCCCCTAGCCTCACCCTCATATGTGGCAGTATATGAGGATGGGGGTGGGTGAATTATTAAATAAATGTATAATACATTTCTCTAATAATTCCCCCACCCCCATTATACATTTCTGTAATAATTCCCCCACCCTCACCCCTACCCCCACCCTCATAATTATTATATAAATGTATAATGCATTTATCTAATAATTCCTCCAAGCCTTATGAGGGTGGAAGTGGAGGAATTATTAGAGAAATGTATAATACATTTCTCTAATAATTCTCCCACCCCTTATGAGGGTGGGGGTCAGGAAATTATTAGAGAAATGTATAAACCCTCATATTAGGGTGGGGGTGGGGGAATTATTAATAGGTTCTTAACAAAAAATAACAGAGATACAATAAAAATGGTTTTCTATTCAATAAGGAAATAAGCTAAAACTGTAAAATGCAGCGGAAACAAGCTTGTTGGAATGGTGGTGACTTATCTCTAAGAAGATATTGTCGGTTGTGCTCATTCAGAAGAAGATGATTACAATGAGGATCTGAAGGAATTTTTACAATAAACAGGAATTTCAAAAACCCTAGACATCCAAAAACCTAACTCTAGGAGATGAAGCGCCAAAAGTCACGTGGGCCCTGTTTGGGTAAGTTAGTACATCAACTTCCCGGGGTCGTAAATTTTGCATACGATCTCCGTTTTAAGCATATGATAGCCTGTTGGAAAGGTATCTTTGAGGAGATTAATTTTGGAGGAAACATTCAAGGAACTTCCATATTTCTCCCTATTTTCCCAAAAAACATCGTTTAAGGCCTCAAAGCAGCTCCGGAAGTGAAAAACTGCTAAAAATAGTCAATTACCAAAATTGCTAGAAAATTGTTTTGATCAAGTTGGAAAAGGTGGGTGGCCATCGATATCCACTAGGATCAATAATCCCTCCTTAGGAAGCAATGGTATCCATTGCATTGAGTTCCCCCATTAGATGAGGAAATTTCTGTTGAATTTGGCCATGGGTTAGGCACTTTCCTTGGTGCAATAGCTGCCCTACTTTGATGACTCGATAAAGCTGGATCCTTTGCTGTCGATTTCCCTTGATCTGTGTGTCCACAATCTGATTATTGGATGCTTTTTGTATGCAATCGGGGTTGAACTCTGTTGCTGTCAGTTGTTTTTCTACTTCTGAGGTGTCCAATAATGGTGGGAAATAAGGGCAAAGGAGATCCATGTTGAACACTAGGTGCAGGCCAAGGAAAGGAGGAATGTTGAGCTCAAAATAATTATCCCCCATGACCTTGGTGATGGTGTAAAAACCATAACGGAGTGGGAGAAACTTCCAATGGGGTCCTGTAAGGCGCTTTTTCTGCAAGTGCAACCAAACTTTGTCGCCCACCTAAAACTTATGTTGCACCTGATGTTGATCATGGCGCTGCTTGTACTTGTTATGGGAATTCTATAGGATATCCTGAACCTATTGGCGGATGTGTTGGATCTGCTCAATGTGTCGGGTGGCTTCATCAGCTTCAGTTGGAGCAAGAGATGAGTCGGTTGAGGTGACTGCAAGGGGAAGTGAAACATCTATGGGACCCAATAGTTGGAATCCTAATGTAGGAGCATCTCTCCAAGCCAGCCATGTGTCAGCTAGCCAGCCCACTCAGCGCATTCAAAGCGCGCATTCAAGGAAGAGAGGTGCCAGTTCTCTCACATTTGGAATTTGATTTCAATGTAATTAATGTTTGTAAGGCTGGTAGAGCCAAAGCTGCGCCTTTGAGTAGGCTGTAGTTAAAGAAGGCCTTCAATGGTTGTAAGGCTGGATCTAGCTACGATCTGGACTAGACAGCCATTCAATGTAAATGAATGTAATTGAATAGAGTAGGTAGCTTGGAGGGAAGAGCTCGAAGAGCCCCCTCATGTAAAAGATCCTTTGTATGTAGGATGAGAGAGAAGTAGTTGGGTAAGTCGAATAGAATCGAGAGATAGGAAAACTCTGCGAGAGTTAGAGAAGAGAAGAGAGGAGAGCCAAGACATTGTTGCAGTCTGAGCTCAAACACATTGTAAAGAGGCATTTTCAGATTAATACAATCAGAGCAATTTTCCTTGCATGTTATTCTGTGTATCTTTATGTGTTTATGAATGTCTTTATGTGTTCATTATATGTTGTAGATGTATGTTGTAGGTGTGCGTTTGTAGGGACAGATAGGGTCTTCTATCCGTGGGTTCTTTGATTTCAGGTTTGGGTTTCTTTGAGGCTTCATGCCAAGAGGGTGTGACAGAATGCTACGGGTTTTGAAAGCTAGTGCATAAATGCACTCCTGAATTCTGTGGAATTTGGGAAAGGACGTACTAGGAGGGCACACCAGCTGAATTCATTGACTCAAGGAAGAATTCTCAAGGTTGTTGAATACCTTGGAGGTAGGACTGTGCAAAGGAAAGCACAGAAGAAGACAAAATCTCTGAGGAGTTATGTAGAGTTCTACCATGAGGGCATTGAGCAGATGCACGGGTTGCATTAAGGAGAAGAACTCTATCTTGAGTTCAGAGAAGACAAAAATTCTGAGGAATTCTAGGAAAGCTCTGCTAGGAGGGCATTAAGCCAGTGCATAAAGTGCATAGGAGAATTATTCTTAGAGTTCGTTGAAGGGAACAAAATCATTGAGGGATTCTGCAGGAGCTCCGTTGGGAGGGTGTTGAGTAAGTGCCAGTTTGCACAGGAAGAAATCTTAGAGTTCTAAGGGAGAAGGAAGTGTCAAGAGGACCTTCATAGGGTTGTTGAATACCCTGCAGACTCAACAAGGAGTTGCTTGAGAAAGAGCCTGCCAAGAGGGCATCAGATTCTCCATATGAGGGAGAGAAAAGGGTTAAGTCCCTTAGAGGTCTGAAGAACAAAGAAGCTCAGTATAGATAGCACCTTCGTGTGTGCAGATATCCTATAAGAATCACAGAGGTCAAGGAAACCTTTCAAGGTTTCAGAGAAGAGAAGCTCAGGAGGAAAAGTGCCTGTGTGCACAAGAGCGACAACTGCAAGGAGTGCAGAGGTCAAAGAATTATTTGAGGATTCAAAGAGAACAAATCTTAGGTGGAAGATTTCTTTCATGCACAGAGCCCTACAAGTAATCACAGAGGCCGAAAGGAGACACTTTGGAGGGTTTGAGTTCGAGGAAGCTCAGGAGGAAAAGCGTCTTCAGGAACATAGACATAAGCTGTGAGTATAGGCTTCGTAGCAGGGACAAAGGTTGAGGCCTTTAATAAGTTGAATTATTCCAAGGATTGGGAAGAAACAAAAGATCACAAAGGAGGGGCTATAGCTGCCGTCAGATCGAGCAGAGGACAAGATCTGGACCATTGAATTTTCACATCCAGGAAGCTGTAGGAGGAGAGTGCATAGGAGAAGAAGATCTGGGTCGTTAGATATTGCATGGATCGTCGACAGTTGTCGAATCTAAAAGAAGGTGTGCGCAAGTTAATCTCACATATGAGTTGAGCAGAGAGCCTCCGAAGTCCTAAAATGACGGACACATCGAGATTTCAGAGTTCGGGGATCAAATCATCAAGGAGTCGTGGAATCACTTCATTGCGAACTCCCGAAGGAATCAAGAGCATCCATCTCAGAGGATGCATGGCCAAGATCAGGAGACATCGAGATTTTAGACACTGGGAGGTTGAAGGACCAAGAGTTGGTCACAGCAGGATTCGCAAAATCACGAATTCTGAAGTTTTGAAAGGATCATGATCGTCCAACAAGAGGACACGTAGAAATCGATCAAGGTTTTGGGAAATCCCCGAAAGGAGGATTTTGACATTCCAGGTATTAGGGAATGCAAAGGGAAAGAATTCAGGATTCTTGACCCACAAGATCCCGAAAGGATCTGAGCCATTGGATGTAGGAGGATCATAGCTATTGATCTTCCTTTAATTTGGTATTTCGGTATTTCGGGTACCGGGAAGTCCAAGGAGAAAGGACCAAGAAACATTGCATTGTGGGATCGCAAAATGCGAAATCCCAAAGGCGTTGAAGGGATGTGGAGGGAATCCAACATTTAGGCATACCAGGATTCAGGATTTCAGAAGTCTCAAAGACAAGGAATCGAGGTATTCGGTTAGAAAACCCCAAAGTCGCGAAAGCGCGACGTATCCTTGGAGTGGGATAGTAAAGGCGAGGATTTCGTGTTTCGGCATATCGGGGATCCTACAAACAAAGAACCGAGAAACTTTTCATCAGAAGTCCCGAAGTCATGAAAGCATGACATGTCCTTTGTAGAAGAAAAGTTGGGCCAAGGACTTCGACATTTCGGGGATCAACAACTCGGAAATCGTGATGACTAAGGGTTGGGGCACTTGGTACTTAAAATCCCAAAGCGAGTTGTGGACATGGGAAAAGCGGTCATATGGACCAAAGATTGGCCAGGGGCTAATCACCGTTGAAGCACCATTTCGACATTTCGGTAATTCGGAGATCGGGGTATCGAGGAGGCGGAGGCTCTCGACATCAGGACTCAGGAAGTCCCGAAACCTGAAATTACTTTTCGAGAAAAGATCGAAGTTCATATTTAGTGACCATGGGAAGGAGAAGCTCGTGCCTAACGCATGTTCGTGTAGGTGGGGTTTCAAAAGGACCTATGGATTGGGTTCATGAGGTCTCAATGAAGGCTGAAATAATCATTTTGGTTCTGCGGATCTGAAGGATAGAACGATCCTAAGACCCGAAGGTTTTGCAGAACCTGTTGAGGCAGGGGGTGTTGTGCCATTTTTGGTATCAGAGCTTGACTCTGTTTGTATATTGCAGGTAGAGGAAGCAAGAGGAGAAAGAGTACTCTGGTACACATCAGTTTGGTATCAGAGGAAAATTGCAGAGACAAGCAGAAGGAGATAGAGCACTGAGACTCTGTGGAGATTGTTGCAGGTGCGTAGTAGTCAAAAGGCAGTCAGGTCGACTATAAAGAAAGGTTGGAAGCACTCTCAGTTGCAGAGTGACAACAACACATTTTCTAGGAGGGAAGATAGAAGGTGAAGATGGCTACTAAAGGCCATGCACACGATGGAAAGAAGATCCATCAGCAGCAGAGAAAGGATGCGATGGACAAAGATCTCGTCGAGATCAAAGCGAGGATGGAGGAACTTGCACTGCATATGCAACAAGATGCAATGTCACATTGGGTATATGAATGGACCATGAAAACAAAGGTGAGATGGCCGATTCAGAAATTGTTGGCCAGAAGACAGTGGAGACTGTTGAGAGGATGGCTGAGGCATGCTGAAAGCCTTAGGAATGATGAGGAGGAGATGGTTCAGGTATGTGAACCAGAGACTGGGAGGAATCTCAATGATGCTGAGGATGAACTGAGATCATTGGAAGATCTCAGAGACTGCCAAGAGGGTAGAATGGAAATTCCCAATTGCCAGGAGGGCAATGAGATGTGATCTTTCGGGATCTCATGGACTGTCAAGAGGACAACAAGGGAATTTCACATTGCCAGGAGGGCGATGAGATGAGATCATTGTGGGATCTCACAGACTGCCAAGAGGGCAAGACTGAAAATTTAGATTTCCAGATGGGCAATGAGATGGGATCCGAGGATCTCATAGACTGCGAGGTGAGCAACAGAGAAATCCCATATTTCCAGGAGGGCAAGGGAACAGAAGTGAGACTATTTGAAAGTCTCATGAACTTGGAGTTGAGTTCGAACCAGCTAGAGGAGATGACAGAGGAAGATCAGAGTAGCGTTCTGATGATTGGAGGAATTCGGGTATTCCTTCCACTCAAACTAGTTGAGGTGAGAGCTTGTGTTACAGATGCAACAACATCAGAAAGACAGCCAGCAGAGACTGTCAAAGAAGAGGAAGAGTTGGAGCAGATATCAAAAGCTTCCCAAGAAGAAGAAGAAAATGAGAATTCTGAGGAATGGCTCAAATTTTTCAGCCAGGAAGCTGAAACAAAGACGACTGCAGCATTGGAGCTTGCAACAACAGAAGAAGAAAAAGCAGACAACATGGAATTTGTTGATATGTGTGAAGAATTAGAAGCCCTGGAGAGAAGGGTGAAGGTGCAGAGGATGCACATCCAATAGATGAAGTTGGAAGCAGATGTAGGAGGAGCATACCAGCCCAAGGAGCAGCTGGGAGAGGTTGGACTTGAGCCAACACAAAGAGAAATGGTAGTAGCAACACTATCACAGGGAGAAGTTGAGCAGTAGCTTAGTAATGAGATTGCAGAATTGGAATTTTCCCCAGAGTGGAAAGTTAAGGCCACGAGGGATGAAGAAGATGGCATGGGAGATCATGATGATCTACCCATTTGTAGAGACAAAATGCAGCTGAGGAGACTGCAAGAACGGAGCTAGCCACAGGAGCAGCTGGACGAGGTGATCGATGACATCATATCAACAGAGACTACCAGTGATGGGAATATGAGAAGAAGGGAGACAACAGTAGTAGCAGAGAAATGGAAGAAATAGTAGCAGCAACAACAGAGAGATGGAGCAGATGAAAAACTCTAGAGGATTGTTTGGGATCTAGGTGGATTTCAACAGCCATGTTGGGGAGCTCATGAATTTTTTGCAGCAGAGGAGTATGATGCAGGAGCATCGCTCCAAGCCAGCCATGTGCCATCCAGCCAGTCCACTCAGCGCATTCAAAGCACACATTCAAGGAAGAGAGGTGCCAATTCTCTCATATTTTGAATTTGATTTCAATGTAATTAATGTTTGTAAGGTTGGTAGAGCCAAAGTCGTGCCTTTGAGTAGGCTGTAGTTAAAGAAGGCCTTTAATGATTGTAAGGCTAGATCTAGCTCCGATCTGAACTAGACATCCATTCAATGTAAATGAATGTAATTGAGTAGAGTAGGTAGCTTGGAGGGAAGAGCTCGAAGAGCCCCCTCATGTAAACTATCCCTTGTATGTAGGATGAGAGAGAAGTAGTTGGGTAAGTCGAGTAGAGTCTAGAGATAGGAAAACTCTGTGAGAGTTAGAGAAAAGAAGAGAGGAGAGTCGAGACTCTGTTGCAGTCCGAGCTCAAACACATTGTAAAGAGGCATTTTCAGATTAATACAATCAAAGCAGTTTTTCCTGCATGTTATTCTATGTATCTTTATGTGTTTATGAATGTCTTTATGTGTTCATTATATGTTGTAGATGTATGCTATAGGTGTGCGTTTGCAGGGACAGATAGGTTCTTCTATCTGTGGGTTCTTTGATTTCAGGTTTGGGTTTCTTTGAGGCTTCATGCAAAGATGGTGTGAGAGAATACTGGGGGTTCTGAAATCCAGTGCATAAATGCACTCTTGAATTCTGAAGAATTTGGGCAAGGACGTACCAGGAGGGAACACTAGCCAAAGTCATTGACTCAAGGAAGAATCCTCAAGGTTGCTGAATACCTTGGAGGTAGGACTGTGTAGAGGAAAGGACAGAAGAAGACAGAATCTCTGAGGAGTTTTGTAGAGCTCTGTTGGGAGGGTGTTGAGTAGATGCATGGGTTGCATTAAGGAGAAGAACTCTATCTTGAGTTCAGAGAAGACATAAATTCTGAGGAATTCTGGAAAAGCTCTGCCAGGAGGGCATTGAGCCAGTGCACAGAGCGCATAGGAGAATTCTTCTTAGAGTTCGTTGAAGGGAACAAAATCACTGAGGGATTCTACAGGAGTTCCGCTAAGAGGGTGTTGAGTATGTGCCAGTTTGCATAGGAAGAAATCTTAGAGTTATAAGGGAGAAGGAAGTGTCAAGAGGACCTTCACAGGGTTGCTGAATACCCTACAGACTCAGCAAGGAGTTGCTTGAGCAAGAGACTGCCAAGAGGGCATCAGATTCTCCATCTGAGGGAGAGAAAAGGGTTAAGTCCCTTAGAGGTATGAGGAATAGAGAAGCTTAGGAAAGATAACACCTTTGTTTGTGCAGATATCTTGTAGGAATCACAGAGGTCAAGGAAACCTTTCAAGGTTTCAGAGAAGAGAAGCTCAGGAGGAAAAGTGTCTGTGTGCACAAGAGCAACAACTGCAAGGAGTAAAAAGGTCGAAGAATCCTTCAAGGAATCAAAGAGAATAAATCTCAGGAGGAAGACTGCTTTCATGCACAGAGCCCTGCAAGTAATCACAGAGGCTAAAAGGAGACTCTTTGGAGGGTTTGAGTTCGAGGAAGCTTAGGAGTAAAAGCGTCTTCAAGAACATAGACAGAAGCTGTGAGTATAGGCTTCGTAGCAGGGACAAAGTCTGAGGCCTTTGATAAGTTGAATTCTTCCAAGGATTGGGAAGAAACAGAAGATCACAAAGGAGGGGCTATAGTTTTCGTTGGATCAAGTAGAGGACAAGATATGGACTGTTGAAGTTTCACGTCCAGGAAGAAGCATGAGGAGAGTGCATAGAAGAAGAAGATCTGGGTCGTCATATCTTGCATGGATCATCGATAGTCGTTGGTTCTGGAAGAAAGTGCACATGAGTTAATATCGCATATGAGATGAGCAGAGAGCCCATGAAGTTCCGAAATGATGGACACATCGAGATTTCAGAGTTCAGGGATCAGAGAATCAAGGAGTCATGGAGTCACTGCATTTTGATCTCCTGATTCACGAAGTCCCGAAGGAATCGAGAGCGTCCATCTTAGTGGATGCGTGGCCAAGATCAGTAGCCATTCGGATTTGAGACACCGGGAGATTGAAGGACCAAGAGTTGGTCGCAGTAGGATTTGCGAAATCATGAATTTTGAATTTTCAAAAGGATCATGACCATCTAACAGGAGGACACGTGGAAATCGATCAAGGTTTTGGGAAATCCCCGAAAGGAGGATTTCGGCATTCCGGGTACTGGGGAATGCAATGGGAAATAATTCAGGATTCTTGACCTGCGAGATCCCAAAAGGATTTGAGCTGTTGGATGCAGGAGGATCACAACAGTTGATATCCCTTTGATTTGGTATTTCAGTATTTCGGGTACTGGGAAGTCCAAGGAGTAAAGACCAGGCAACCTTGCATCGCGAGATCGTGAAACGTGAAATCCTGAAGGCATTGAAGGGACGTGGAAGGAAGCTGACATTTTGGCATACCGAGATTCAACATTTCGGAAGCCTCAAAGACAAGGAATCAGGGCATTAGGTTACAAAACCTCGAAGTCGCGAAAGCATTATGTATCCTTGGAGTGGGACAGTAAAGGTGGGGATTTTGAATTTCGGCATACTGGGGATCCCACAGACATAGAACTGGGTAGCTTCACATCGGAAGTCCTGAAGTCATGAAAGCACAACATATCCTTTGGAGAAGCAAAGATGGGCCAAGGACTTCAACATTTCAGAGATCGACAACTCAGAAATCCTGATGACTAAGGGCTGGGGTGCTTGGTACTGAATATCTCGAAGTGGGTTGCGGCCACGGGAAAAGCGATCATATGGACCAAAGATTGGCCAGGGGATCCAAAGATTGGCCAGGGGTTAATCAATGTTGAAGTGCCATTTCGACGTTTCGGTAATTCGGAGATCAGGGGATCGAGGAGTCGGAGGCTCTTGACATTAGGACTTAGGAAGTCCCGAAACCCAAAATTACTTTTCGGGAAAAGACCGAAGGTCATATTCGGTGACCGTGGGAAGGAGAAGCTCGCGCCTGATGCATGTTCATGTAGGTGGGGTTTCACAAGGACCTGTGGATTGGATTCATGAGGTCTCAAGGAAGGATGAAAGAATCATTTCGGTTCTGCGGATCCAAAGGATAGAACGATCCTAAGACCCGGAGTTCATTCAGAACCTGTTGAGGCAGGGGGTGCTGCGTCAAATCCCAACCCCACCTGAAAGTGGTTGTGGTCGGTTGAGCTATGAAGGGTTCGATTGTAGCTATGTTGGACATAGGGAAGTCTCTCATCCCATGTGAGAGGGTTCTTTGAATTATAAATGCAAAGGATATGCACAATCATTCGATTTACGACCTCAGTTTGGCCATCTGTTTGGGGTTGGAAGGTCGTGGATTTGGTGAGCTTGGTGTCCATCAGTGACCAGAGGCTCAACTAGAATGCATTGAGAAATTGACTATCCTGATATGAGACAATGGTTTATGGGAGTCCAAAATGTACCCAGACTCGTTCAAAGAAGATCTTGCCAGTGGCCTTTGTTGTGATGCTCTTCTTGCAGGAAACCATAATCGCCATCTTAGAAAAGAGACCAACAACTACAAAAAAACAGTCATTTCAATGCTTAGTGGATGGGAGGTCTGACATGTAGTCCATTGATATGGATTCCCATGGACTGTCATGAGTAGGAAGAGGGTTTTACAAGCCCTATTTATTAGTGGTCGGTTTGGCAATAATGGAGGCCGTGCAGGACCTGATATACTTGTTGACCTCCTATCAAAGTTTTGGCTAGTAGAAATGTTTCTATAGCGTCACCACTGTCTTTTAGAAGCTAAAGTTTCCTGCCACCCGACTGTAGTGGTATTCCCATATCATCTTCGCTTGCTCACTTGATGGAAAACAGATATGGCCCAGACGACACAACAACCCATCCTGAAGATGGAAATTATCGATAACTACATTTGCACCCAACATTTGGTAGGCGGTGGCGAAGTCTGGGTCTGTCTCATAGAGTTGGGGCCATCCATATCTCTCATGGCTGTAAGATTCTAGCACCGTGGCGAGTTCCACAAATGGTGGTCTGCTGAGGCAATCAACGACATGATTGGTGCTTCCTGATTTATACTTGATGTTGACATGGAATTGCTGCAAGTATGTAGACCTCTTTTGATGGCGATCATTATGAAATTTTCCATTTTTATGCATGAACTGCAGTGGCTTATGATCAGTGTGGATGATTGTCTCCTTCCCAAGAATGTAATGTCTCCATTGGCGACAGACTTGCACAATGGAGTACATTTCTTTTTCGTAAGTAGGGTACTTACAAACAACATCTAATAGTGTCTCACTATGATAGGTGTTACACATTATTTTTTTCATCCCTATGACTGTTAAGGATGTAAACCTATCTGTTTCCTTCAGAGGGGTCAGTGGCCTGAGTTCCTGAAGAGAGAAGGGAGAAGAACTTTCCTAAGAAAATAAGTTGCATTTTCCCTTGTAAAACCCCTGTTAAAAAGGAAGTTCGCAGGTTGCTATATAGGCAAGGTGCGAGAATGCCTGATTCTCATAGGTTGCACCATAGCTAGGGTGAGATATGTTCGCAAGTTTCTCTATAGGCAGGGTGCGAGAATGCCTACAAGTAGGAAAAGAAAGCGTTTTCTCGAATATTCTAGAAGGAGAAACTTCTATGGCGAGGTGGCATCTGAATGGTTTGGATCCTACTCGCTTTGATGATTTAGTGGGATCATCCTAACCTCCTCACCTTATCCTCTTGAACTTATAAAAGGAGAGGAGTTCTCATGGAGAAATTTAGCTTTGGTTAGTGTTATCGTATTAATTGGTAGGTGCGGACACTAACAGATCTCCCTAGATCCACCTGGACCTAGAACAAAACAGAACAGGACATGACTCTTTCCCTAAGTTTTGACCATTGAATTAACTAGGAGGCAAGAGCAAATAACATACCTTATTATCGCTTCCTATGGTCTTTGTTGCTCCTGCTTCGCTCCAGTGCTCTTGTGCATTCAAGACCAAGACAACACAAACCAACCAAAGTGAAGATAGCACAATCTATTCAACAATCAACCTATTTGTATGATCAAGGAATTACAAAATAAAGTGGAAATAGATTTATGGGAAAGGGACATGCCACTGTATCATATTAATTGAAAGTAATGATTACAACCTGAGCCTTGATGTCACAAACTTCCTTTCGATGGCTCTTGGCTCTGACACACACACTTGGTCAATCTTTGCATGAAGAAGATCAACTCCTTTTGATAGACTTGCTGGAGTCTCCAAGCTATTGTTCAAGCTCAATACTTCACACAATTCTTTCACCAATTCTCCAATGAATCTTACTTAACCCTTTCCATGAGAATTCCCTCAATATATAGGAGAGAAGGAGATAGTTACTTGGAAAAGAATGATCCCAAAATATCAGGGAATCCAGTACTAGGATAACCATTCGAATGCCAACTCATTCTTCTAGAAGATTCCCTTCTAGAAGCATCGAGAATTCATCTTTTTCCTTTCTTAAGGAAGAGTTCTCACCCTGACTATTCAACACAGTGCGAGAATTTCACACCCTGGCTTAAATTAGCCTACGAGAATCAGGCATTCTTGCAACCAAATATACTAGCAGCCTGCGAACCTTCTTCAAAAATTAGTTTTATGGGAAGAGATGAAAGTAACTTTTCTCAGGAGAAAGTTCTTATGAAGAGCCTGAGTACACCATCATCAATACATCATCATGACTACCAAAATCATGGGTAACAGAATGCCCCCCAAAGTATGAGGTTGGAATCAGTGACAACCGAAAGACTTTGTAAGATGCATGTGTGTCGGAAACCAGGAGCACACCTAATTGGAAACCTGCGAACAACCAAGCATCTGCAAAATATCTTATATACCAATTCTGAGGTAGGCATTCCCATACTCAAATCATAGACTGATGACATTGTAGACATAGGTCATGGCCACCAATCATACACTGTGGATCCATGCCATCAAAATATAACATAGCCACTAGGAATACACTGTGGATCTATGCAAAAAATTTCAAATTGATACGACATAGCCACGAGACATACATAGTGGATCTATGTGTAGCAGATCATACCTACTCCATTGCAACCTGGACAAAAGAGATGATATCCATGTTCTTCAATTTTGTTTCCCAAAGTATGAATCTAACCATGTGATTACATGTGTTGAAGTCAAACATGGAAGAAACCACTTGATTACCGGTCATTAATGAAACCGTTAACAAGTGCGAGGGAAATCATCATTGATGTCAATGAATCCCAAGGTACCCTAGTACAATCCATCGAGTGTGAATGAATGAGTTGAAGTCGAACATCAGATGGAATCTTTCGATCAGAGGTCAATGATGTAAACCCATTGTCGAAAGCAAGGAAACCTGCCATTGAGGCATGCAAGCTCCAAGGTACCAAATAATTTCTAAGTCTTGATTTTGGATAATGAGTTGAAGTCGACGGAACAAAACTCGTCACATGAGGGCCTTGATATATCCCCCATCTATGACATGAAATGAGTAACATATTTTGAAGGTGAAACAAAGTATTATACAAATTGAACCGGACACAGGGAAGATCGACATGGAAAGAATGGACAACTGCAGATGGCCGACTCAAAATAGGTTTCAGATGGACTTCTCTTGAACATATGAATGAAACGACCAATGATTTTGTAGCATTGACTCAAAGACGACACGGGGAATGACCTTGTAGCAAATCGAATGAGAGGCAAATGGATTTCCCAATCCGGCTTCAAATAATGAATAGGGGGTGTCATGTTCAAGAGAGACACTTACTGCCAATAAATACGAAGATGATAACATATCCCTTTCCCAAATTTTCCCCCACCATTTCTGGCGAGTACCTCTTTATTTTTACACAAGCTTGAGGAGGATAACATATGCTTGTTGATGTAAGCTCATCCTTCGGACGAGTCCCTTGGAGTATGTTTAACGAACCCTAAGAAGGAGTGGTTCGGTCCCGTTACGGGTCTGTCAATGTTTGTTTAACGAGTTCAGAGATAGAAAACTCGAAGGTTTTTCATGATTATAGAGTCTGTAAAAACACTTAAAAGAGAACTCTCTCAGTTCCTTTTTCATAAAATAGTCTGGATGAGACCAAAAAAGAGATAAATTATTGCTCACCAGATGCTTTCTTCAAATACTTTATCGAGCGTGAAAACAACAAGGTCACTTGGTGATCTTTTCATGTTTAGAGAGTCTGAAAAGAGATTAAAGAGGACTCCAGGGGGTTCATTTTTCATATAACCTTGTTGAGCCCGAAAAAGTGATAAAAGTATGCTCAATCGCGTTCTCATGTATTTTGGAGCGCAAGAACGGAAAAAGACCACGCTCTAGGTTTTATACAAAAACCATAAAAAATAATCAAAACACACGATAATAAAGAAAAAATATGTCTGCATCCCTATATAGGAACCTCAAAATCATTATGCCTGCAAAAGTTATACTCAAAGGACATTAGGGATTAGGGTTTAATAGATAAATAAACATAAAAAACTAAATGACATAGTAAAAGTAAATAAAAAGGAGTAAAAACTCTTTTTACCATATCATTTTTACCTTTCCACCATTTGAGCTCAAAAAACCCCTCTTTTACCCTCCAAGTTCGGCATTAGATTGCAGGAGTTACGAGTGTCCATTCAGCGAGCCGTCAGCAATAGTAAGGTAGGCTCTTTGTCCTTAACACTTTCATGGTTTAATTTTGCAATTTCATTGGTTAAAATTCATTTTTGGGTTGATTTTGCAAGCCCTACTTGCGTGTTGCCATTCT
The DNA here is from genome assembly GCA_009831015.1 of Picea engelmannii. NCBI lineage: Eukaryota > Viridiplantae > Streptophyta > Pinopsida > Pinales > Pinaceae > Picea > Picea engelmannii. The sequence continues at coordinate 1,099,616 of ML778352.1, forward strand.
CGCAGGTGGGCTACACGGGACCTGTGAGAATGGGGCATTCTTGCAGGTGAGCCTAAGACAGCCTGTGAGGTTCTCGCACTGTTCCCAAAGGGCACTTGCGAGAACCGCAAAGCTCAAATATTTTTTTTAATTTTACTTAATGAAAGAGAATGAATTCATGAAAAAAGTTGCTAATCTTCTTGTTGTGCTTCTTATGCAGATAATTGGCTAGCAAAATGGTGCTTGAATGGCGCAAAAGGGAGCACGAAGAAGATAATTCAATTGTCGAAAATCATCCACCTACTATTGCTACTTTGAGAAACTGTGGACTCCTAACGTACTTTCATATCCCAGGTATGAGGGCCCAAGTCAGGTTCTTAGAGTACCTGGTGCATATGTGGGACCCTGATCAACAGGTATTTCATGTGGGGCTCCACACACTGTTCTTAGATATCGAGGACATTTACTTTTTGACTGGATTGTCATGGCGGGGGTACTATGTGAGCCTGACTGGTAGTAGAGGCAATGGGCTGCCCATGAGAGAGTACTGCCATTTACACTGTGTTCCTGAGGCAGAGAGAAAGAAAGGAAAAGTCGCTATTTGGGGGGTACGAGATTTGACCCTCCGTACTATCCTATTCACCATAGCTCATATGGCTGGGAGTTTTTCTCCTCACATGGCATTATAGAGTTACTTCCAATATGCTATTGAGTGTATTGAGCCTCAGGTGTTCAACTAGGCAGATGCAATGCTTTGTAGCGTAAAAATACAGTTGACCAAATGCAGACGAGGCAACCTGAAGAAATTCGGGTATGGATATTTTTTGGTGTCCTTCTTCCTTGAGAGGGTCCCATTAATGAGGCTGCAGGTTGAGTGGAATATACCGGCTCCCAGGAATCCAAGGATGCTGAGATGGTGTCAGCTTATGGCCTGACACGTGGCTGGACCGATCATCAAGTATGATGATACTTTCTTTGACTGGCTTCAACCATAGTTGTTGATGGTTGACGAATATGCTTATGCTGGGTTGGATTTCCGAGGAGATCTGGATTTAGTACTGCCAGAGGATGCTCAGTGGGGGGACCTTGGTAAGAAGTACACACATTTTTATTTTTAAATGTTTTTGTGAATTTTTATCATATTCAAATGTTTTTGTTTTATATGTTCGTCCAAAGACTAATACAAAATTCATTTTTTTATAACACAGATGTTGGACCTTACCGACCTCCTGGTACTTCTCCCATTCAACGGCGAGGAGAGGTAGCGACAGCGCCACAATATGCTGAGGATTATCAAGTGTTGGAACAAAATCTAGAGAGCCTGACCGTAGATATTCTAGACATGCCTCTAGAAGAGGTTCCACGTCGCGATCAGCGTCATACTATAGGAGTATCAACATCCATGAGTCGACTGCTCCGTAGGTTTTCTCGGGAATTCGTGTGTTACCATGAACGTCATCCATGATGTCACTTTGTAGAAGCTATGAGCTTTAGATTTTGACATTTTGGTCTTCGGACACACTTTTTGTAAAAAACTCTTTTGATCGTTATATATACAGACGACTTCTACAGGTTTATCATGTGTTGTGTGAACATTAATGTGATTGATTTATAAATGATTCAAATGTCTGTCTAATACATAATTAGCCAATGAATTTGTTAATGTATTTAGACATCTAGGAATATGTTGATATTCAATGTAATCAAAATAACTCTCCAAGAGGTGAATTCGCAAATACACCCGTAACAAAGTAGGACTTCGAATGGTATAGACATTACTTAACTGTAGTACTACTAGTTGTGAATCAAGTCACACAACCAAATGACGAATTCCGAGCGAGATAGCATCAACCAATAATTCAATAATGACATTATACTCTACAATGTTGTTGGTCGTACAGCCGAGACACACACCTTGTAAGGAGACAAGTTCGTTTGTAGGGGCATAAATTTCCCATGCAGTGGAAGCAAGGTTCTGAGTACTATGGCTAGCGCCATCAGTGAAGCCAATATAGGGTAGCGAAGACTCCGACATCTGGAAATCAAACACAACGTCACATAAGGGTAGAGACCATATAACGACAAAATCAAGCTATAGTAACACACAAGAAGTATGATACAATAAAAATACAAGTACTCGTGCACAGATGAATTTATGCATAGTACTTCTTCAAGTACAAACCATTCCTGGGTTCACTCAAAGGGATACCATCGTAGTCTACTAACTCATAAGCTCCTTTTTCCAAAACTCGTCGGACGATATAAGGACCTCTCCACATGGCTTCGAATTTCCCAGCTCCTAACATATCTCCATCTTGTTCATAGAGAAGAACAAGATCACCTTCGGAGAAAACGCGAGGCTTGACATGCTTGTCATATTGGGCCTTGACACGCTTTTTCTGAGCTTCGATAACTAGGGTGGCATCGTGTCGAGTTTCGCCTAATCGCATAAGATACAATAGATGTTCTTCTTCAGCAGAAGTGTTGGGTAGGAGTTCAACAACTAGCTTTAAAGAGGGTATCTCGCATTCAATAGGGAGAATGGATTCCACACCATAGACTAACTGAAAAGGTGTAAACCCAATAGCGAACTTGATGGATGTCCGATACGCCCACAATGCTGAAAATAACATTGTGTGCCAACTTGTTTTATGAATCCCTATCATTTGTCGGAGCATAGTGATGAGAAATTTATTAATCACTTTGAATTGGCCATTGGCCTGTGGGTAATAGGGTGTTGATTTATCATGGTGAAGACCCAACTTTTTAGTAAGTTCGGACATCATAAAATTCCTAAAGTGGCTACCGTGTTCAGTGATGATAGCTTGGGGAACACCAAAACGAGCTATGATGTGATTAAAAAGGAACAATGTTGTGGTCTTTCTAGTGTTGTCAAATTTCGGCATCGCCTCAACCCATTTCGTAAAGTAATCAACGACTACAATAATGTAACCATGCCCCCCAGCCGAGTGAGGGTGACATGTCATGAAATCGATGCCCCATTTCGCAAAGGGACCAACTGAGACCACAGGGTGAAGAGGAGAGGGATGTGACCAAATCTTTTGATTATAGGTTTGGCAAGCATGGAATTTCTGAACAACGATGATGAAGTCGTTAAACAAAGAAGGCCAAAAATACCCTGTGCATAAGATCTTCTGGGAAGTAGCATACCCAGACATATGACCACCACATGCTCCAGAATGGTAGTCATTTAGAGCTTTCTCAGCTTCGTCGAACGTTAAGCAACGTCGAAAAATAGAGTCAATTCCCCGATGATAAAGAGTATCCCCGAGGATAATGTACTGACGAGCTTGATAGCGTATGTGACAACGGTCAGTACTAGACAAAGTTGGCCAGAAATTCTGGGTTTGGAGATATATAATGATATCCCCATACCAAAGATCATCAGTGCTAATAAGAAAAAGAGATTCATCGGGTAATGAATCAGTTGCTACATTTTTGGTTGCTGAATAGGGAAAGTCGCATATCAACTTAGCAAAAACTAAGGAATTCTTGGACTTGGCGCGTTCGAATTCCAAGTCAAACTCCTGGAGTATCACAATCCATTTGGAGTATTTTCCCCCTAGCAATTGACGGGTGAGAATGTGTTGCATAGGGTTGCAATGTGAAATCACTGTAGTCTTGCGTGAGAGGATATAGTGCCGGAAGCGTTGGACGGCTTGGATAGCAGCCAAGGCCAGTTTCTCCACATGTTGATACTTGATTTCAGTCGGCGTGAGACTTCAACTCAAGTAGTAAATAACATGTTTGTCGTGAGCATCATCCTCTTGGACGAGAACCATGCCAATGGTGTAATTGGAGGCAGCAAGGTAAAGGAAATAATCACGACTGTAATCGGGGGGAAAAAGAAGCGGAGCACATGTTAGGGACAACTTCAAATCTTTAAAAGCATTGTTGGCAATGGTATCCCAGACGAATTCTGAATCCTTCTTTAATAGCCGCGTAAATCCATGAGTTATCTCGGCATAATTTGGGATAAAACGACGAAGAAAGTTTTCTTTTCCCTGCAAACTTTGCAACTAGTGAAGTGTAGAAGGAGGAGGGAGATTAAGGATCGCCTCAACCCTTAAAGGATCCACTCGGATCCCTTGACGCGAAACAATAAAACCAAGAAGACGGCCGGATTCCACGCAAAAAATGCATTTATGAGGATTCAAACGTATACGATAGAACTGAGAGCGAACGAAAATGGCTCGGAGGTGGGTAGGGTGATCGACTCGATGCATTGAATGAGTGGGTAAATCATCCAAATATGGTTGAACGATGTGCTTGATATCATGGAAAGCATAAGACATAGCGCATTGGAAATTTGCGCTCGCGTTCATAAGACCGAAAGGAAGTTTTCGATAGGAAAAAGTACCCCAAGGACAAATAAAAGCAATCTTATGTTGATCCTCAAGAAGAATGTTGATTTGATTATACCCGAAGAAACCATCCATAAGAGAGAAGATTTCACTTCCAGTGCAATCGTCGACAATCTGATCGACGAAGGGGGTAGGAAAGTTTTCATTGAGACAAGCTTTGTTGATATCCCTATAATCAACACATACACAAATGGTGCCTTGTTTCTTGTCAATCGGGACAAGATTAGAAACCCAGTCTGTGAGAGCCACCGGATAAATAAAGCCAGCTTTTAGAAGTTTCTCGACTTCGAGCTTGATAGCAGCCGCTTTATGGGAGTGAACTGGATGAAGGCATTGCCGGATGGGTTTAGCGCCAGGGTATGTATTTATCTCATGTATCACAATCGCAGGGTCAATACCTGGCATTTCTTCGTAACTCTAGGTGAAGATGTTATGAAATTCTTTGAAAATGGATGTATAGGTGACAATTTTGTCGGAAGAACATGAAGGTCCAATATGGACATTTTCGATAATCCCAGGTTTGATGGATATGTCAATGGGAATAGTGGGCGAAATATTGCTTAAGTTCCCTTCGAAAAACACATCGTGTGCAGACTCTGGAACCGTCGAGATGACAACAACGGTCAACGGAGTCAAAATCCGTTGGTAGTTCTCAAGAGTATGTTGCTCCAGAAAGAGGATGGAATGATGATGTCCATCATCCCAAGGGGTGTCCTCCATGATGGACATGATCATCTTGTCAGTGGGAAAAATAACACGAAAAGGATTGGGAGACAACTCATCAAGAGAGGGGGTAGAAGGTCTTTCCGTTTGAATCACCTGATAGGCGGATTCAACCGGACTTAACGACATTGTGTCGCCGAAATGAAGATGATCTCCAGGGGTCGTGAGACGTAGGAAGTTCATGAGGCGAAGTGGAGATCATGTTGATAGAAGCAACAGACGAGCGTGGAACATCGAGTGGTGGAATGGGGAAAGTACCCATTAACGAGGAGTCCTTTAGAAGGCCTACACCAACGTTCTCATAACCCGGTGGGGTTTTAGCAATAAATGGTATGCTGCCAGTACGGGTATCATAATTAAAGAAGGCTAGTTGGTCGATGATAACAACCTTTCCTTGATGAGGGAAACGTACTACATGAAAAAGTGTCGACACAACGGCTCACATGGAATCGATCCAGCTGCAACCAAGAAAAAGATTATAATCAAGGGGAGCATTAAAGACTTCCGCTTCGACTTGGACCGTTTTACCTTCTAACATGATGGGAAATGAAGGAAGAATACCGTAGGGCTTAAAACCAGAGCCGTTGAAGGTTTTAAGAGTGTTCTGGGATTCATTCAAAGAAGGAGAGCCAATGGCTTTCCAACAAGCAAGAGACATCACACATGTCAAGGCACCCTCATCGATAATGGTGCGATAAATGTTTTTGTCAGAGACAACCACTTGGATATGGAATGCAAGTTGAGGGGGTAACCTTGGAATATGATCTTCCAAGTCAAAGACTATTAAATTCATATCCGTTGGGTCAATTCCACTAATAGCTTTCAACAGTGCCTTCCGTTGTGCGGGACAAGATTGAAGGACTTCAAGGGCTGACATCGCAGAAGGTGCTTGGGACAGATCTTCAACAATACCATAGTTGTGGGCCACATGAGCATGAGGATTGAAAGCCGATTTCTGAACGATGCCCTCTGGGGGGGTTCGCAGAACTGTGTCGAGGCTCGGTCGTTCGAGATGAAAAGGACCATTGGTAGGTGGAGTCGCTGGAGAGGGTTGTACCAAGGAAGGAGGTAAGTCATCAACCTTCTCCTTAGAGGGAGAATAATCTTTGGCTCTAGTAGTGAGTGCAACATTGTTCATCTTAGAATTTCCAGTACACATTAAAACATATGATGTAGTAGAAGAAGAGGGTTGGTCATGGATGACCAACTGAGCCTGTTGTTGAGACGAGAAGGTTTGGGACAAAATGGTCGGTGTAGGTGGTTTTGGAGTTCCTTGAAGGAACTTAGTGACCTCGGCACGTTGTGGACAATCCTTCGTGTAGTGATCATCACCACAGATAAGACAAGGGTATCGTGGTTTGCGCTTATCCTGATCGTCAACAGGGGTAGTTTTGGTTTGCTTTGCTTGAGAATTATTTTTTCCCTCCTTATGCTTACCTTTCCCTTTTTTAGATTTGGTTTTACCAGCAGGGGTAGATTGAACTGCATTTACCTCTGAAGTCTTTCTGGAGGGAGGGATAGGAGATGGAGCATTTTGAACATTAGAAGAAGCAGATTTAGGGTTGACGCTTGACACAGAATGTGGTTGGGCTTGGTAAGAGACAATCACACCATCAGCTGCATGTGAGGTAGCTAGAGTAGTTGAAGTGCTGGAAGTATTAGGATGAGGTAAGTCAGGTAGTAAATCATAAAGGGTTCCCATTTGTGAATAAATGAGGTCAAGATATTGAGCATGACTTATAGCCTGCTCTTCCATGACTACACCACCCATGGCAATATCCTTACTGATGTCATTCACAAATGATTTTTTGAACCATTCGGCCAGCAACTGATCTAGGAGCTCAAGTTTAATGAGACATCGTCTCCTTTTCCACTCATGGATGTGATCAGATATATGAGTGCCTTTTATTTGTTTGAAGGACATCAAAATATCGGTCCCTGTGTCATAACGGATCGGTAACTGGTAATGCGTAAGGAAAGCCATAGCTAGGATGTTGAAATTAGAGAAGAAACTTCATGGCAATTCGATATACAACTTCGCATCAAAACCTATGAGGGTTCATTGAAAAAGACGTAAACGAATAGAGTCATCCATCAACGAGTTGGATGAACACCATAGGTGAAAATTCATAACGTGATTGTTTGAGTCCTCTCCCGCTTTGCCTTTGAATTTAGGAATGTCCGAAGGAAGCTTGGTTGGGATAACAGGCCATTGGGGAGAGTGACAAATAGGATCATTTAAAATCCTTGACAAATCCAGAAGATCCAAAGTGGCGAGAAAAGGTAACTGTCGATTCACCTGCGGGTACTGGTGGCTTTGGGGAGGAAGCCCTGTCGACAAACCAGTAGGACCGTAAGCAGTCTGCATATAATGTCAAGATCCAGGCATATTCGGTGGTGGTTGGAGAGGATAGTAGCTCATAGGAGTATACCCTGGAATAGGAGCTTGAGTTTGAGCATTCACCCCCCAAATGGGATTGAACGACCCTGGATATGGTTTGCCCATGCTAGGGGGTGTTACGAACGCAGTTGGAAATTGTTGCCCCCCAGTCGATTGAGGAGGATTTTGTATCAACTGATTCCAATACTGGGCCAAGGATGGAGGTATGTTTTGCCCATAAGGTGGGGTTGGTCCTCCCATCGAAGGTGGTGTTCCAATTGGGGGTTGTGTTCCAATTAGGACTTGCCTTCCAAAAGGAATTTGCCCACTGAAAGGGGACTGCGTCATACCACCTTGGTGAAATTGTCCACCAGTTGGAAACTAGTAAATTGGAGTGAAGGATAGAATAGTGCCACTAGGATTAGGATTTCCAGTAGAATATGAAGAAGGTCCTCCAAAAGGAAATTGAGGGAGTGTTGGAACAAAACCGGGAATAAAGTGCCCAGACGAAGAAGGACCACTAGGAGAGCTGGATGGAGTTTGCGCAGGAGTAGGAATGGAAACATTCAACGCACGGTATCCAGGTGGTAGTGTCGGGGCAACGTTGGGTGTTCACGGTGTGTTGACAGGAGCAATACTAACCACAGTAAACCTAGTTGGAACACTCGTAGTAGCTACAAGATGGGCCATTTTGGCAGGGACGGTAAAGTGATAAGTGGTAGTCACAGGTACTGTCTCTGTATCAGAGATTTCAGAAATCATAGGTGGGTTGATCTCAGAAATCACTGGTGAACCTAGACCAAAAAGGTCCCGTCGAAAAACGCCTGTAGACCAAAAAGGATCTTGGTCCCCAGGTCCAGACGGAGATCTAGAATACACAACAATTAAGTCTCTGGAAGAGTTTTCTCGCATTAAATGTCTCTTAGAATCGGGGTGAAGTCAAAATTCCTCTCGAGTATTTGTAATCCAAAAATGTTCTAGAGAGTCATTTTGTTCCACTTGTGGTGTGGTGATGACTGTGGCTTCACTTTGCCGAGGAGAGCCCTCAGGTGTACTTGTAGGCAAGGGTTGAGAATCATTCAGATGCTCTGGAGTTAAACCCTTCATTCTACGTGAACGACGTGGGGGAGCTATTGTAAATGAGTGACAATCTTCACCAATAAAATCCGATGGTCAACTTCGAGAAACAAACAACACACACTAGTAAACAAAAATCTAGGAAGCAATCACCAAGCAAACAAGACCTTCTAATTTCGAAGCCACTAGTTGGTGATGAAATCCAACGTCACAACAACGAGACAAGAAGGGGATGGACTAGGGTGGAAAAGTTACACTGATGACCTGCTTAATGGACTTACACCTTGGTGCAAGCTCCCACACATAATCGTGGGTATACCCTCCAAGGAGCCCGAGTGAGTTTGGTCAACATCAATTCTAGGTACCATGAAGACTTTCCCCTTCACAGTCACCTCGTGTAAGATCCTAGAGAGATAGGCCACTAAGGTCACCACCAACAACAATAAATCCTGCGGGAACAATCGACAGTCCGATCCACACGCAAGGGAAAGGTATCTAGCCTGAAATCAACTCAAAAGGCTTCCACTCATCATTGTGGGTATACCTCCGAGTGATCCTCGTAATACGTGTAATCTCTACACCAATATCAACAAAGCAGGGTGAGTAACTCTGCCAATATCAATGCGACCTCGTGTTTGACCCTTGTGTGAGAAGGGTTTCCCAGGACAGGATGTTGCAAATGGAATTTAACACTCCCTAACACAAGATGTTATTGTGTGTTTTGTGCTTTTGGAGAGTGTATCTCTCTTCCTACTCCAAAGTGCTATCCTAGCTAAATGTTGGTGTAATAGAGCCCTAGAAAAGAATTACTAGATAAATTTTATAATTACGCAGTTTTATTAAGAGCTGTTGTTTACTCAAAGGAAACGGAGATGAAACTTATGTTGTATGACTCTGACCCAACAATGCATGGATGAGAATGAAATAGATCACTTTTCTTTCAATGAATCCTATGTATGGGAGGGAAAGAGAAAGTTTTCCAAATCAACCGTGAACTACAATGCAAAAATTTCCTTTAAAAAGCAAATGCAACAAATCACACATCAATGACAATTCTTTATGCTTCTTGTTCAACAACTTCCACAATTTGATTTTCAATGTTTTCGAAGATGAAAAAGATTTTTTGAAAGAAAAACTTTGTTCACTTTTCAAAAAGGACCCTCAGCATGCTAATGAGAGTACAGAAAATCAAAAACCAATGAACAAGCAATGATAATAACCCAATCCACTCTTTCAATGAAAACAAAAATAAAAAGAAAACCAACATAGTCTTTTCAATTGCATAAGAAAAATGATCTGTCAAACAATAAGCAAATGAGAAAAGACCAAGAAAACTCAACTTTCAACCGATCATCGGTTCTTAACTAATCAGACCCACTCAGATTATGAAATCAAAGATAATGGTTTTGCCAAGAAAAGTCAAGAAACGAAAGTCAAGACACAAATGACAAGAAGAGCCTTGCAATCCTAAGATTGTTCATGCACGCAAATGAAGACAATAAAGACACCAATCAATGGTCCAATAAACTCTTATAAGGCACCTAGACTGATCTGGGCAGTTGAAGATGCCAAAACTCAAATCCAAAATTTAAAAAAAATGAGTTCGCAGGCTGGTAGTATTACACAGTGCGAGAATTAGTGTTTCTCGCAGGTGGCCCTTGAGCAAAGTGTGAGAACCTCGCAATGCAACCTAAAGGCAGAGTGTGAACTCTGTGGATTCTCGCAGGCTACAGTGAAGTGTAGTGCGAGAACCTCTGAAACTAGTCAAATTTTTGGAAAATGAAGCAAAAATTGAGAAGGCCTCTGGACCCAGAGGGTCTCTCAGAATATCCTGAAGACTTAGAGATTGACAGGAAAGGAGAAAAATGAAACAATAGAAAATGGCCACAGAAAAATACCAAAAGCCACAAAGAAAATGGGATGTTCCCCCCAGTGGAGTCGTCAATTTTGTTATCGGATTAATCGGTAGGTGTGGACACTAACAGATCTCCCTAGATCCACTTGGATCTAGAACAAAACAGGACAGGACATGACTCTTTCCCTAAGTTTTGACCATTGAATTAACTAGGAGGCAAGAACAAATAACATACCTTATTATCACTTCCTATGGTCTTTGTTGCTCCCACTTCGCTCCAGTGCTCTCGTGCAGTCAAGACCAAGACAACACAAACCAACCAAAGTGAAGATAGCACAATATATTCAATATTCAACCTATGTGTATGATCAAGGAATTACAAAATAAAGTGGAAATAGCTTTATGGGAAAGGGACATGCCACTGTATCATATTAATTGAAAGTAAATATTACAACCCGAGCCTTGATGTCGCAAACTTCCTTTCGATGGCTCTTGGCTCCGACACACACACTTTCTCAATCTTTGCATGAAGAAGATCAACTCCTTTTGATAGACTCGCTGGAGTCTCCAAGCTGTTGTTCAAGCTCAATCCTTCACACAATTCTTTCACCAATTCTCCAATGAATCTTTCTTAACCTTTTCCATGAGAACTCCTTCAATATATAGGAGAGAAGGAGATAGTTACTTGGATAAGAATGATCCCAAAATATCAGGGAAACTAGTACTAGGATAACCATTCGAATGCCAACCCATTCTTCTAGAAGATTCCCTTCTAGAAGCATCGAGAATTCATCTTTTTCCATGGTTAAGGAAGAGTTCGCACCCTGACAATTTTCCACACAGTGCGAGAAGTTCGCACCTTGTCTTAAAGCAGCCTGCAAGAATCAGGCATTCTCGCAGCCAAATATACTAGCAGCCTGCGAACCTTCTTCAAAAATTAGTTTTTTGGGAAGAGATGAAAGTAACTTTTCTCAGGAGAAAGTTCTTATGAAGAGCCTGATTACACCATCATCAATACATCATCATGACGACCAAAATCATGGGTAACAATTAGCTTGGAGATTTAGGGATTTGGTTTGCAATTATTAGCTTGGTTAGAGTGGCTTTTAGATTTGATTTGTCAAGATAGATTATGAGTAGCTATCAGATCTATGCTCTCAGAATTCTTGGAGTGGAAGTGTGTGGGGAACAAAGGACAGTTGGAAGGGACTTTACGACATCAAGGCCATGGTTGTAATCTCTCTTTCACATTTAATATGATACAGTAATATGATTATTTCCTATAAATCTTGTTGTGTTTTATTGTATGGTTCCTTGATCACATACATAGGTTTATATTGAGTTTATGCTATTACTATCACTTTGGTTGGTTGCGTTCTTTTGCAGGTTCATCATTGTATGAGCATTGGAACGGAGCTAGGATGGCGATGGCGAGAGGAAGTGACATTTAAACGGTATGTCACTCATCCCTCTTTAGTTAGTAAATTCAATATCTAAAACTTAAGGAAAGTATCATGTTCTGGTGTGTTTTGTTCTAGATCTAGGTGGATCTAGGGAGATCTGTTAGTGTCCGCACCTACCGATTTGTTCGATAACAAAATTGGCGACTCCACTGGGGAGCGGATTGTTTCCTAGTTAGTCTAATTTCCCTTGCTTTGATTTCTTGTTTTCTAGTCTCTGAGTCTATGGGAGATCCATCCAGACTCTCTGGATCTGAAAGTTCACTCAAAATTTGCCCTTTTTCAAAAATTTTCTTGTTTACAGGCATTCTCACACTGTACCCTTTAGTGGCCTATGAGAAACACTTGAGTTCGCACCCTGGTGTTAAGTCCATTGCGAACCCCTCGCAGTCAACCTTTATTCATCCTGCGAGAATCTTTGATTCTCGCACTGTAATACACTGCCATCTTGCGAACTTATTTGTAAATTTTTTTGGATTGGGTCTTGTCATTTTTTGATGCCCAGTTTTTCTTTGAACATCTGGATTGAACTTTTGGAGCCTATATTGATATGTTTACAATCTTCTTGACATTCTTTGAGTTGCTTTTATCCATCTTTGCTTTGTTTGGTTTTTAAGAATTAGTCTCTTGCTTTGAGTGTCTTTCAATTACAAAGCATGTGTTTTCTTTAGAATTTTTTAGGGAAAGATCAGATTTCTTCTAAATAGTTCGCTTTAAAAGAGAACTTTTAGTTTGGGTTTCTTTGTTTTAAGAAAGTTCATTATTGCTTTTAGTGAAATTTTTGAAACAAAAAGATTTAATTTCTTTCTTTATATTAGATTGGGGGCATCCTTGCATTTCAAGTA
>ML778352.1:1141811-1153274 GCA_009831015.1 Picea engelmannii
TATATATACAAGTTTTGTAAGGTTTTAACCATTTGCCAAAATTTGAGGTAGATGTAGGTAATCCCTTATATTCTTCAAGTACATAAGAGTTTAACTTTAGATCTATGGTCAAATAAAAACAAAGAGGTCTTAAAGGAAATTGACCATGTGGTTTTGTATATATTTATCATACAGCTTGATTACAGAATCAAAATGTTGCAGGATACTTCAATGGCTATACTTCAATGTCTATACTTCAAAATTTTGGAGGATACTTCAATGCCTAAACAAATGTATATATTTATCATATTTATCATACTTCAATGCCTTAAATATGATGTACAATTCCTTATCTTATTTGGGGTATATTATGATTGCACCAACAAAAGTTTCAAGTGTTATGCTATCCAACTCCTTCTTTCTATCAAAGGTTCTCCCATTATGTATCTTGCAAAATTTGCTTTGATTTCAAATGAAATTGCAAGTTTCATTCGATTTAATATTGATGCATTACAATTATTTCATGTCAAAGCTTCAGTTACTTGGTTTTCAATTGCAATGAATTGAAAGGTTATACTTGCCTTTTCTAATGTGCATTGAAGAGACATTTCATTCCCAAATAATTTGCTAACCCCATGAATTACCTTGGTTCAATTAAATTATCTTGGATCAACCAATTTACAATGAATTTTATATTTCTTAGGTCAATACAAAATTCACATCTTCTAATTGCAAAATCCATACAAAACAATAATTGTTTTCCAAGCTCATATTTATTCATGTTGGCTTGCAATTAATTGTGGGTTAAGATGGCATTACCATATTACAATGCCATACTACATTGTAATATGGTATACCATATTACAATGTAATATGGTATACCATATTGCAATGTAATATGGTAATACCATATCTCATGTAATTTTGTTTTTAAAACTTAATGACATCGTCGCAATATTGACAATAGTTCGTCGAAAAAAAAAATTGCATTTTGACCACCGTGGCAATAGCGACGAACTTTCGTCGCAAGTTGCCACATTTTTTCGTCACACATACAACATCTTCGTCATAACTTTGGTCTTGATGAATCCATGTCATCGCTATTGCCATAGATATTCGTCGCAAGTTTCCATGGTTTTTTGTCGCACATACAACATTTGCGTTATAAATTTTTTACTTGTCAAAACTTTTTGTCGTAATTGCCACGGTTGTTCATTGTAGTTGCGACGATATTTCGTCAGAATTGCGACGATGCAAAGGGTTAACCGAACTTGATTCTGGTGACACGTGGAGAGATAATTTTTTCGATGTTTCCACGCACACCTTGATCATCGATAGAGCAACGAAATTATTCTGAAGAAAAAAAAACTCGGCTTTCGTGGAAATTGTGATGAATATGTGTGGCAATATCAATGAAAAACCATCGCAAATTTGGTCATATGTACTAGTGATCTAATTCAGAGGCTTTCACTTCGTCCACCAATGACTTCTTTGAGCGACAGTTAATAGTGTTATTCCAAGGGCTCTGATGGAAGTCGCACCACTTCCTGGTATCTTTCTTTGTCTTCCCACTGTCCTTCTTTGCTTGCGGCTTGGATATGTTGTCCTTATATTGTGCATATTTGCTCTGTCCTTTGTTCTATGGGTTGGGGCCACCCTGATGTAGTAAGAACCCGCGACCGCACCCTGTCGTTGTTCTCCCACTCTCAGGATCGATCAAAATCCCCTTCTGAGCTGAAGCAGCTCTTTGGATTCCCTCGAGAATCACTGACAAAGTCTAATAGTGTTATGCCAAGGGATCTGATGGAAGTCGCACCACTTCCCGGTATCTTTCTTTGTCTTCCTGCTGTCCTTCTTTGCTTGCGGCTTGGCTATGTTGTCCTTATATTGTGCATATTTTCTCTGTCCTTTGTTCTATGGGTTGGGGCCACCCTGATGTAGTAAGAACCCGCGACTGCACCCTGTCGTTGTTCTCCCACTCTCAGGATCGATCAAAATCCCCTTCTGAGCCGAAGTAGCTCTTTGGATTCCCTTGAGAATCACTGACAAAGTCTGACCCATAGGTATTTTATTCTTTCTCCACACGGCCTTCTGCACCTAACCGTGATTGTCCCTGACTCAGTTCGGGGTTTCGAGGTTCCTGCTATCGAGAGTCACAGTCCTCTCGATTTCCTGATCACCGACGAGCTCCTTTCATGCACTATCCCTCCCCGTGACCACACCCCGTTGCTGCTCTCCCGCTCTTAGGATCGATCAAAATCCCCTTCTGAGCTGAAGAGGCTCTTTGGATTCCCTCAGGAATCATTGAGAAAGTCTAACCCACAGGTATTTTCTTCTTCCTCCACACGGCCTTCTGCACCTAACCGTGATTTTCCCTGACTCAGTTCAGGGTTTTGGGGTTCCTACTGTTGAGAGTCATAGTCCTCTCGATTCCCCGATCATCGATGAGCTCCTTTCACACACTAGCCCTCCTGCTACGTTCCACCATATGACCGCCTCCTATATGACCGTAGCTATAACACCTATCGGGGTTTCGGGGTTTGCAATGTCGATGTGCATGCATCCTTTGGACTTGCGATTCTCCGATCCCCGATCCTCTGATGGCTCACAGTTGTTGACCTGTCAAAATTCCTTTCACCCGTCGTGAAAATCTGCCACCTGTCCTCCTCATCGACTCTTGTGTGGCCCACACACTCCTATGCCTTATCGGGAAATCACGTTTTGCGATTCTAAAATGCACAGACCCCTTGCTCTCGGGATCTGTGATATCCCGATTCCCGATGGCTCTGATTGCTGCCATGCGTCGTCTCTGATGGATGGTCCCGATCTCCTCCAGGATTTTGCGACTTGTGATGTCCTGAGTTTCTTGTCCTTAGGAACTCCGATACATCGATTTCCTGATGCACCAAAGTGTCGATGGGTGCTCGATCTCTGCCATGTGTCTCTCTCCAATGGACGGTCCAGATCTCATTGGGATTTCGAGACTTTCGATGTCTCAATTCTTACGACCTCAGGAATACCGATTTCTCGAGTACCGATATCCCAATGGTTAACCCTCGTGCAGCTCTTGTCCAATCCGACGGCTGTCGGGTACCTGCTCCAAATCTGATGGCTCAGATCAATTCTCCCTCTCTACGCTCCTCCTGAGGCTTAACCTCTGTGCACCTTCTCCCGATCCAACGGTTGATGGGATTTCTATATGAGATCCGACGGCTATCAGTCCCCACCTTCTGTGCACTCCTCTAGAGCTCCACCTGGACGTGTAAACCAACGGTCCAGATCTGTTCTCCTGCCGATCTGATGGCTAACGCTCCTCCTCCTAAGCTTCTGCGCGCTTTCTTCCCAGTCTTGGGAGAATTTCACATTCTCAAAGGCCTCAACCTTTGCTTCTTTTCTCCTCCACGAACTTCTCGACTCTGAGCTTCGCTGTGCGTATGAGAACGTTGGCCCTCCTGAGCTTATCCTTTTGCTCCAACAACTCCTTTCTTAGTCCTTCTGAGTATTCAATAACCCTATATGAATATCCTTCAGTGGACTCTTCCTTCAAATGGAAGAACTCAAGAGATTTATCTTCTCTTCTGTGTCTACCTGCACACTTCCTCGACGCCCTCCTGGGGGAGTATCTTCTCCATAGAATGTTCAACAGTTCTGTCCCTTCTGTGCACCCTTTGCACTTTCTCAATGCCCTCCTGGAAGAGCTCTCAGAATCCTCAGTGATTCTGGTTCTCCTTCAAACTCTCAGCACAGTTCCTTCCTCTGTGCACTCCTCGCACTGGCTCAATGCCCTCCTGGCAGAGCTTCACATAACTCCTCAGATATTTTGTCTGAACTCACAACAAAGTTCCTTCAACTGCACCTTGTGCATATGCTCAATTCCCACTTGGAAGAGCTCTACAGAATTCACAACAAAATTTTGTCTGCAACTGTGTTTCTCCTACACAGCCTTGCCTCTAAGGTATTCAACAACCTCGAGGTCTTCTTCCTCTGAGTTGTTGATTCCAATTCCTGTGCCTCAGCATGCCTTTGTCTGACTCCGCAGAATTCAGAAGTGAAACCTCTGTGCACGGCTCTCAGAACCCGTAGCATTCTGTCACACCCTCCTGGTGTGAAGCCTCAAAGACCTTCACCTGAAATCACACAAACTCCCTGCAAATGCACAACTACAGTATACATCTACAACATACAATGGAACACACACATACATTCACATAACATACAAAAATGCAGGAAAAACTGCTCTGTTATATTAACAATGGAAAATGCCTAAATTTACAATGGCGTTCCTGAGCTCTCTATGGCTCTTCTCTTCTCTACTATATACAACAACTTCCTCTGACTCTCCAAATGAGATCCAAAAATCTCTTTTACCTGAGGGGCTCATTGAGCACTTCCCTCCAGGTTCACCTACTCTAATAAATTACATTCAATGGTTGTCTAGTCCAACATCTGGATCTAGATCTCAGGCGATCTAGCATTAAATCCTATCTACCTAACGCCTGCTCAAGGCACGACTTCCATGGCTCACCAGCCTACAACATTTAATTACATTCAATTTCGAATTTAAATGACGCTACGCCTCTCTTCAGTCTTTGAATGCGTGCGCACAGATGTGGCTGGCTGGTTGGCTGGAAGACATGGAGAGATTCTCCTGCATCAAACTCCTCAGTTGCAAAATCGTGAGCTCCTGCTCATGTGCTTCGCCTCTAAGCTGTTGAAATCCTCCTGGATCCCAAATAAATCTTTGGAGCTGTTCATCGGCTCTAACTTCCTGTTGTTGTTGCTGCTTCCATGCTGTTGCTGCTTCTTCTTCCTTTCTTCTCAGCTCCTCCTCACTAGAAGTTTCTAATGACCCTACCATCAGCCTTCTAATCTCTTCGATCACTACATCCAACTACTCCAGTGGATGTTCATGCTCATGTGGTCTCCTTAGCTGCAAAAATTTTGGCCACATGGGCAGATCACCATGATCTCCCATGCCTCCTTCTTCAGTTTCCAACTTCACCTGTTGGATGTTCCTTCCCTGCACTCTCACCCTTTCCTCCATGGATTCTATCTTCTGCCACAGATCAGCAAAGAAAATGTTGTCTTCTTCTTCTTTCTCTGCTTCTGCAACCTCCCCTGTTGCAGTCTTTTCAGCTTCCTGGCTAAAAATATTGAGCCATTCTTCAGAATGCTCGTCATCCTCTTCGTCTTCTTCTTTTGCCGTCAGCCCCAATGCTACAACTCTCTCAACTTCTTGGCTGAGAGTAATGAGCCATTCCTTAGAATGCTCATCTTCTTTACCTGCTTCTTCTTCTTGGGAAGCTTCCAAAGTCTACTACAATTCTTCTTTGATAGTCATCATCAGTTGTGATTGTTCTATTGTTTCACCATCTGCAACACAAATTTTTTCCTCCTCCTGGGCACATGGTAGGAATACTCCAATTCCCCCAATCATCAGAATATCATTCTGATCTTCCTCCTCTTCTGTCAGCTGCACCTGCTGATCTAACTCCATCTGTTCTGTCAGCTCCCCTGGTTGATTCCAACTCACTTATGAGTTTATGAGACCCACAGATAGTATCATCTGCTCATCCCTGCCCACCTGGCAATATGGGATGTCTCTGCTGCCTTCCTGGCAGACTATGAGATCAATCGATCCCATCTTCATCAACACTCCTTGCTGAATCGAACTCACCTCTGAGTCTATGAGACTTTCAAATGGTCTCAAATGTTCATCTCTGCCCTCCTGGCAGTCTTCGATGCTTCCGTTGCCCTCCTGGAAGTCTTCGATATCCCGCAGTGATCTCAATTCATTGCCCTCCTGGCAATGTGAAATTCCCTGGCTGTCCTCATGACAGTCTTTGAGATCCTCAACCGATCTCAACTCGTTGCCCTCCTGACAATCTGGAATTTCTTCTTCTCTGCCTTCCTGGCAGTGTTTGAGATCTTCAGTTGATCCCAATTCATCTTCAAAATCATCGATACTTCTCCTAGTCTCTGGCTCACAGTGATAAATCATCTCTTTATCCTGCCTCAGCTTCAATTTGAGCTCATCTATTTTTGCCATTATTTCAGCGAGCTCTCTATCCATCCCTGCATGATTTCTTCCAGTGCTTTTCTTCCCAGCATGCCTATGGCCTTCAGTAGCCATCTTTTTGTTTCTATCTGCCTCCCTGGAAGATCTACTGCTGTCACTCTGCACTAAGAGTTCTACCAGCTTCATCATCCTGCAGTCCTGCTGACTGTCTATGGATTGCTACCTACTTGCAAACAAGTCCTTACAGAGTCCTCTCGTGCTCTGTCTTCCTCTTGCCTCTTCTGTCCACAATATACAAACATAATACCACTCTGATACCACTTGATGTGTGTATCAGAGTGCTCTCTTATCTCCTCCTGCCTCTCTTGCCTGAAATATACAGACAAGAATAGAAGCTTTGATACCACTTGATGCAGGCGAGGACCCAAGACCGCACCCCTTCGTTGCTCTCCCGCTCTTAGGATCGATCAAAATCCCCTTCTGAGCCAAAGCGGCTCTTTGGATTCCCTCAGGAATCACTAAGAAATTCTGACCCACAGGTCTTTTATTCTTCCTCCACATGGCCTTCTACACCTAACCATGATTGTCCCTGACTCAGTTCGGGGTTTCGGGGTTCCTGCTGTTGAGATTCATAGTCCTCTCGATTCCCTGATCACCGATGAGCTCCTTTCATGCACTATCCCTCCTGCTAGGTTCCACCATATGACCGCCTCCTATATGACCGTAGCTATAACACCTATCAGGGTTTCAGGGTTTACGATGTCAATGTGCATGCTTCCTTTGGACTCGCAATTCTCCGATCCCCGATCCTCTGATGGCTCACGGTTGTTGACCTGTCAACGGTCCTTTCACCCATTGTGAAAATCTTCCACCTGTCCTCCTCGCCAACTCCTGTGTGGCCCACACACTCCTATGCCTTATCAGGAAATCGTGTTTCACAATTCAGAAATGCACAGACCCCTTGCTCCCGGGATCCGCGATATCCCGATTCCCAATGGCTCTGATTGCTGCCACACGTCCTCTCTGATGGACGGTCCTAATCTCCTCCTGGATTTCGCGACTTGTGATGTCCCGAGTTTCTTGTCCTCAGGAACTCCGATACGCCGATTTCCTGATGCACTAAAGTGACGACGGGCGCTCGATCTCTGCCATGTGTCTCTCTCCAACGGACGGTCCAGATCTCATCGAGATTTCAAGACTTTTGATGTCTCAATTCTTACGACCTCAGGAATCCTTATTTCCTGAGTACCGATATCCCGATGGTTAACCCTTGTGTAGTTCCTATCCAATCTGACGGTTGTCGGGTACCTGCTCCAAATCTGACATCTCAGATCAATTCTCCCTCTCTGCACTCCTCTTGAGGGTTAACCTCTGTGCACCTTCTCCTGATCCAATGGCTGACAAGATTTCTATATGAGATCCGATGGCTGTCGGTCCCCACCTTCTGTGCACTCCTCTAGAGCTCCTCCTGGACATGTAAACCAATGGTCCAGATCTGTTTCCCTGCCGATATGACAGCTAACGCTACTCCTCCCGAGCTTCTGCACACTTTCTTCCCAGACTTGGGAGAATTTCACATTCTCAAAGGCCTCGACCTTTTCTTCTTTTCTCCTCCATGAACTTCTCGACTCTGAGCTTCGCTGTGAGTATGAGAACGCTGTCCCTCCTAATCTTATCCTTCTGCTCCAGCAACTCCTTGCTGAGTCCTTCTGGGTATTCAATAACCCTATATGAAGATCCTTCAGTGGACTCTTCCTTCGAATGGTAGAACTCAAGAGAGTTCTCTTCTCTTCTGTGCCTACCTGCACACTTCCTCGACGCCCTCCTGGTGGAGTATCTTCTCCACAGAACGTTCAGTAGTTCTGTCACTTCTGTGAACCCTTTGCACCTGCTCAATGCCCTCCTGGCAGAGCTCTCAGAATCCTCAGTGATTCTGGTTCTCCTTCAAACTCTCAGCACAGTTCCTTCCTCTGTGCACTCCTTTCACTGGCTCAATGCCCTCCTAGCAGAGCTTCATAGAACTCCTCAGATCTTCTGTCTGAACTCACAATAGAGTTCCTTCAACTGCACCTTGTGCATATGCTCAATGCCCACTTGGCAGAGCTCTACAGAATTCACAGCAGAATTCTGTCTGCAACTGTGTTTCTCCTACACAGCCTTGCCTCCAAGGTATTCAACAACCTCGAGGTCTTCTTCCTCTGAGTTGTTGATTCCAGTTCCTATGCCTTAGCATACCTTTGTCTGACTCCACATAATTTAGAAGTGCAACCTCTGTGCACGGCTCTCAGAACCTGCAGCGTTCTGTCACACCCTCTTGGTGTGAAGCCTCAAAGACCTTCACCTGAAATCACACAAACTCCCTGCAAATGCACAACTATAGTATACATCTACAACATACAATGGAACACACACAGACATTCACATAACATACAGAAATGCAGGAAAAATTGTTCTTTTATATTAACAATGGCAAATTCCTGAATTTACAACGACGTTCCTGAGCTCTCTCTGGCTCTTCTCTTCTCTACTATCTACAACAACTTCCTCTGACTCTCCAAATGAGATCCGAAAATCTCTTTTACCTGAGGGTCTCATTGAGCACTTCCCTCCACGTTCACCTACTCTAATAAATTACATTCAATGGTTGTCTATTCCAGCATCTAGATCTAGATCTCAGTCGATCTAGCATTAAAGCCGATCTACCTAACGCCTGCTCAAAGGCACGGCTTCCATGGCTCACCAGCCTACAACATTTAATTAAATTCAATTTCAAATTTAAATGAGGTTGCGCCTCTCTTCAGTCTTTGAATGCGTGCACACTGACGTGGTTGACTGGTTGGTTGGCAGACATGGAGAGATGCTCCTGCATCACACCCTTTCCTTTCTTTTGTTGTGAGGGGTTCCCAAGCCTAAATTGTCGCGTCTTTTGTTTGAGCTTCTGCTCGATTTTGACGGCATATTGGTAGGTCGCTCCCAAGGATGATATGTCCAGAAATTCCATTTCAGTTTGGATGTATCTATGAGAGAACTGCGATACTTGAGCACCAGATGTTTCTCTGAATCTTTTATACCCAACTTGGTGTGCAAGTTATGTAATATATTTGTGAAATCTGGCACTGCTTGGTCTCTCTCTTGCCGCAGTGTGGTCCATTTGGTATACAAGTTGTCATAACTTCTGACAGGGTAGTATTGTTCCTTAATAGAATCCCCAAAGGATTCCCAGGTGGGCGTGACTGTAAATAATGAGGGTTCCTCTATTTCCTTTTGCTCACATAAAGTTCCCCACCAATATTTGACTTGGGGAACGACTTTGAGGAGCGCAAAAGTAATCTTTTCTCTATTCAAAAAGTTTGGACAAACAAATACCCTTCTAGTAGATTCAACCACTTGTCTAGAGCATCTGCATATATCTTACCTTCAAATATAGGAATATCAAAGTTTATTTGTACCTTGAAGGGGGCAGTGCCTCCGCTCGAAGAAGATGCGTCTCTTTTTGGTAGCCGCCGAAGGATTTACATGAAACTATCCATCATCTCGTTCCTTTGTTGCATGAGGGATTCCTCAATCAATAGTTTGAAATGATCTCCTATACCGTCTTATTTATTTTCTCCTACCATGAGAGGTCGCGTGGGCATGCGAGAGATTTTTTCCTCAAGAGAAACAAGCTCGAGACCCAATTCTTTGTACTCTGACCTCGTTGGGGACATGCATTAAGACAACAAGGAGAAGACCCACTCTCATACCACTGATCCATATTTTATGAGCAGAATGAAATGAATACAGATTATTAATAGGTTCTTAACACAAAATAATAGAGATACAATAAAACTTTTTTTCTATTGAATAAGGAAATAAGCTGAAACTGTAAAATGCAGTGGAAACAAGCTTGCTGGAATGGTGGTGGGTTATATCTAAGAAGAGATGTGTCGGTTGCGCTCATTCACAAGAATATGATTACAATGAGGCTCTGAAGGCCTTTTTACAATAAACACGAATGCTAAAAACCTAACCCTAGGAGATGAAGCGCCAAGAGTCATGTGGGCCCCGTTTGGGTAAGTTAGTACATCAACTTCCCAGGGTCGTAACATTTGCATACGATCTCAGTTTTAGGCATATGATATCCTGTTGGAAAGGTATCGCTGAGGAGATTCATTTTGGAGTAAATATAGAAGGAATATTGATATTTCTCCTTTTTTTCCAAAAAAAACATCGTTTCGGGCCTCAAAACAACTCTAGAAGTGAAAAACTGCTAAAAATAGTAAATTACCAAAATTGCCAGAAAATTGTTTTGAGCTAGTTGCAAAAGGTGGGTGGCCACTGATATCCACCTGGATCATCAGTAGATGGTGCACTAAAATAAGTGAGAGGTTTATATATAGACAACTCTTTGGGCCCTTCTTGTCAAACTTTTGAGGTGGTCAACTTCTTTGTATTGACTGATTTGATCAAGATTTTAAAAATCTAGAAAGAGAAGAGAGTGATGGAGATGGGGACGAGGTTCAAAGTGAGGGGCCTCTAGATTCAAGACCATCTACTACATCTGTTAATTCAATCAAATTTTGTAATTTGTCAATGGTAAAAAAACATTTGTTATTATTGTGGTTTCAATTTGTTTAACTAAGAAATTGTTATTATTGTTCTTTCAATTAGTTTAACTAAGAAGTTTTTGGGCATCACATGGTGAATTACAAGCCCATTGCAGAAACATAATTTGTGTGGTTTTTATTTCAATTTTTCCTGAATGATTTTGAATGTGCTTGTGTAGCCAAGAATACAAAATAAGTCGTGTTTGATACTAGAAATGACATCAGAATTGATTGAAACCCATCACACCTCATTTATAGCACATGTATTGTAAACTTTTTAAGTGGTGAATATCTGTGAATAAATCCAGGTTTGTTGGGTGTATATCGTATTTCTTCTGTGTGATAGTATTAATAAAAATTCTCATTAATCATTTTCTAAGAGTTCATTGGGGGAAGTGAATTGGTGAGGGAGTAAATCGATTTCTTTTTGGGCATTTTGTTGTCATTTTATTTTATTTTTTTATGTTGAGTTGTGTTGGATTTTTTTCCTAAATAAATTTATGTTCTTTTGGGTTTGCTTATCACCTACTAATGAATATAAATGAACTTTTTTAGAATTCATACAAAGTGTTTGATGGAAGTTTTGTTAGGCATTATTGTATGGTATTATAGCTCGGGAAAGAAATAGAGCTATTGAACTGGGGAACAAATTTTTAATTACCATGAACACTTATTTTATTTAATTTATTTACTTGAAATTTGAACACCTTTGTTTCTTGTTTTTTGATGTGCTCTGCTTTATATGTTTGTTTATATGATCGGTCTTTCTAGTTCCTTGAATACAACTGCATAAACTGCACATAAAGTGCAGTATTGAAAAGTTAGTTTCTTATCAAAACTTCATTGTTGAAAGACACACTTTTAGACATCACTTTTTTT
>ML778353.1:0-12019 GCA_009831015.1 Picea engelmannii
GATGACATGTCAGAATTCGTCATTTCATCATTTCAGAGGATAGAAAGTTGAGAATTCCACCCCAAAATTCCTGAAATCGCGAGTTGCGATAAGGTTGTTGACGAGTTTTGGATCTTGGTACTTCGGGTGTCGGGAATACAAAGGTGGCATCGCTTGAGGAGAGAAATTGCGAAGTGTGACGATAGCACGAGGGACACGTGGCAAAATCACAAGGTGGGCCCATGGAAGAGACAGGTGGACGCATGTCATCTGTTGAAAGAAGTTAATACCCCGTTGACCTCTCGTGTCTCGGAGATTCGCGAGACAAGAGTCGAGAGTTGACATCGAAACTCACGAAGTGGAAAGAAGCGAAAAGTTCTAGAGTTAGGCCTAGCCGATGGTCATGCGCGGAGGGCGTTGACAAGAGAAGGAGTGTGCCCGTATTGACATTTTGGGTATCGTGAGATTTGGAAGCAAGAGTTGGGAGTTTCGACTCATGAACTCAAGAGTGGCGAGTTGTGACAAGTTCTTAGGCACATCAGAAGTTCAGGTCTGAGAAGGTGAAGAGTTGAAGATTTGGGAGGAGAAGTTGCCAAGTCGCGAGCTCCGAGGTTCCAAAAATCGTGAGAAACACGACCACATCGTTTGGTCAAAAGAAGGTTGGAATTGAGGCTTCATGTTCGATCGCGTGAGCTCAATTCGTAAGGACCTGTGGAGAAGCATCATTTTGTGTGTATTGGATTCCCCGAAGAGGAATCGAAGAGTCAATCCAACTCAAGGGCGGAAAGTACAGCGATCTTGTAGTGGACTACCGACCCGAGGGCCGATAGGGTCTGCGTCTGCGTCATTTGGTATCAGATCCTGATTCTTGTTTGTATATTTCAGGTAGGGTTAGGAAATTCCAAAATCATCAGAGCCATCCATTGTCAAGGAGGACATGTGGCGAGAGATCAATATTCCATTGATTCACAATTTGAGAAAGCCCAAGGTAAAGGTCGTGAGAATTCACTAAGTATGAGTTCACGATTTGATCGTATCCATCAATCAAAGGGAGACTGCGGACCGTAGATCTGGTCTCGGTGGGAGTTCGCAACTCGAGAATTTAGAGGAAAGAGTTGTAAGAATTCACGAAGTCCGAGTTTGCAAAGTAGATCTGAACCATTGGATCACAAAATATTTCAGACCATCGATCTGAGGTAAGTGAAGATTCAAGATTTCAGATATCATAAGAACAAATACATGCATCTTTCAATCTTGCGAAGCACAAAGTTTTGATTCACGAGGTGGATCCAGATTGTTGGATCGTGGAAGGTTGTGGACTGTCAATATGACACAAGAGAAGTTAGGATTTTGGAGTTTGACGAGAAAGAAGGAAGGTAACCTTCAAGTTCACAAAATGAGAAACTATGAAGTGCTCAGAACCTTGAGCCCTAGGTTGTATCCAGAGGTCACATTGACGAAGGTTAAAGGATAAGATATACCATTCGCTAGAATCCATTTTGGGAGTTTAGAAGTCAGGAGAGTCAGAGCGACTCACATGCAGAGACTCGACCCGCGAAGTCATGAAGCACCTTTCATTTAGGCAACTGGTCAGAGCCTTGGTCACACAAAGGGAGGGGCTTAACCAGAAGAGCTAGTGTCTATTTACACTAAGGTTTTAAAAGGCGTTAAGGAGAAGCCTGCGGGATCCATATAACCTACGCCTTAAGAGAAAGGGGGGACTATTAAGTTGATTGAGGATCTTGAGGGGCCGAAGATTCAGTCAGACTCAGTTTCTTGATCGATCCTAGACCGAGAGGTCGCACAACGCTTAGGATAGAAGGGGGATCTGCATCAAGTGGTATTAGAGAATAGTTTTTGTTTGCAGACCACAGACAAAATAAGGACAGTGAAAGGATATAGTCTGAAACCATCAAGTGGTATCAGAGATAATTTTCGTCTATAGATTTCAGGCGAAGAAGATAAAGGAGACAAAATAACTCAAAGTTGTAATCTATGTGTGAGAGACAGTCAACACAATTCCACCAAGGAGACGAGGGGAGCCACCTTTAGCCAATCGTGTTGTAGAAAGGGAGATGCAAGAACTTCAAGTAAGTATGGAAGCGATTGAAGAGGCATAGAAAAGAGGACCTGATGCCGGAGACATCAACGATGTAGAGAGGGAAGATGTAGAAGTTAAAGAAGCTGCAAGGGAAAAAATTGCTGAAGAACGCTTATTGAGAGTAGTTGTTAGATTGGGAGCTAGAGACAAGATAGAGGTCCCAATGTATGAAGGAAATTTGGATGCTAAAGATATGCTGGATTGGATAAGGTCCATGGATAAATATTTCGATTATGAAGATGTCGATGGGGAGAAAAGGGTGAGACATGTTGTCACCAGACTTAAAGGACATGAATCATTGTGGTGGGATGAACTGCAGATTGAGAGGCGAAGTAAAGGAAAACAAAAGATAAAGAATTGGGACAGAATGGTAGCCAATATGAAGGCTAAGTTCATGCCCAAATATTTTCATATCAATTTGTTCATGAAGTTTCAGAACCTGAGACAGAAGGGTATGACACTCAAATAATACACATAGGAGTTCTACAAGATGAACATCAAAGTTGGACAAAGAAAGAAGGATGAAGAAAAATTTGTCAGGTATATAAATGGCTTGAGGTATGAAATCCAGAATGAGATCAGCATGATTTCGGTAAGGATAGTGGAGGATGCTTATCAGTTCATGTTGAAGGAAGAAGAGAATTTGGCTCGAAAACAAAGACAGTGAGGTAGAGGTAAAATCCCAGCCCCGAACAAAGGCAAGGGAGTTGCCCATGGCAAAGCGCGTAATTCTAATGACGAGGATGAAACCCCACACAGTCACTCAGAAAGAGGAGGAAGCTCCTGAGGAAGACATGGTGGTGGAAGAAACTCTTCTAGAGGAAGAGGCAGAGGAGGAATAAGGTGTTATGCCTATGGAAAAACATGGCACATGTCTTGGGAATTCCCCGAGAAAAATAAATAAGGAGGAGAAGCTCACATTTCAAAAGCACAAAGAGGGAATGTTGAAGTAGAAGGAGCAGAGGATAGAACATCCCTGATGATGAGAAATGTTCTCTTAAGAAGTTAAAAATCTAGTACAGAAGAATAATCTATTCAAGACAACTTGCAAGACTAAAGACAAAGTATGCAAGGTGATAATTGACAGTGGGATCATTGATAACTTAGTATCCACAGAGGTGGTGGATAAATTGGAGATGGAGACAACTGCACACCTAGAGCCATATAAAGTGTCATGGTTGCAGAAAGGATACCAAGTAATGGTACCTAAACAATGTTGTGTTGAATTTAAGATAGGATGATATAGAGATGAAATCCTATGTGATGTAATTCCCATGGATGTATTCCATATTTTGTTGGAAAGACCATGGTAGTTTGACAAGAATGTCATTCATGACGGGAGGAAGAATACATACACCTTGGAGAAGAATGGTAGGACACACATGTTGCTGCCAATAGAGGAGAAGAAAGTGAAAAAGGAAGCCAGCACAAGCATACTTCTCATGAGTTGGAAGGAACTCCTGAAAGAATTTAAGAAAGAACAAGATATGCAGTTTGTTGTGGTGAGGAAGCTGAGATTTATTCTTACTAGTACTTCGATGGATTATTTACTTGAAGAAGTTCATGAATTGTTGGATAATTTTGCTGACATAGTGGTGGATGAGCTTCCTAACTCATTACCACCCATTAGAAGTATTAGACATCAGATTGATTTGATACCAGGATCAAGTCTGCCAAACAAAGCAACATACACAATAACACATTGAGAGAATGAGGAGGTAAAGAACTAGGTCCAGGAAATGTTAGACAAGGGTTTGGTTAGAGAGAGCTTGAGCCCATGTGCAGTACCAACTGTGTTTATTCCAAAGAAAGATGGAGGATGGATAATGTGTACAGACTCGAGAGCCATCAACACGATCACTATCAAAATGAGAGAAGGTGAAGAGTAGAAGACAACCTTTAAGACAAATGAATATGATATATTGATCTTTAGCACGACTAAAGAGGAGCATTTAAGGCACCTGACACTAGTGATGAGGAGACTACAATGGGAGAAGTTGTTGATAAACCTGAAGAAGTCCTCTTTTATGAAGACATAACTCATTTACTTGGGTTTTGTGATCTCTTCAAATGAACTGAAGATGGATCCGGAGAAGGTGAAAGAAATCAAAGAATGGCCATCACCAAGGAGCATTTTTGAGGTAAGAAGCTTCCATGGATTAGCGAGTTTCTATAGGAAGTTCATCAAGGATTTCAGTGGAATTTGTCCACCAATGATGGATACAGTGAATAAGAGGCACAAGTATTTTAAATGGATAGAGGAGGTTGAGAAGAGCTTCAATATACTGAAGGAGAAAATAACAAAGCGACCAATTATGGTCTTGCCAAGTCTTGAGAAGACATTTCAAGTAAGATGTGATGCAAGTGGCATTGCAATTGGAGGAGTTTTGAGCCAGGACAATAGAACTGTTTCCTATTTCAATGAGAAGTTGAATGAGACTAAGAGAAAATACTCCACCTATGATGAGGCATTTTATTCCATAATCCAAGCCCTGAAGAAATGGATACACTAACTTGTCCCACAAGAATTTGTCTTGTATAGTGATAACCAAGCTTTACAATCCATAACCAGACAGGAAAAATTGAATCAGAGACATGAAAAGTGGATTGAGTTTATGTAGAATTCTACTTTTGTCATAAAACATATTGTTGGGAATGCTAACAAATTTGTTGATGAATTGAGAAAGCGATGTTTGATACTGCAGGAATTTCAGGTAAAGACCTTAGGGTTTGAACACCTTGAGAAAATGTACAATGATGACCCAGATTTTGAGGAAGAATATGAAGCATGCATGAATCTTGTGCTAAGATATAGGAGCCAATGGATAGATTATATGATTCAAGAGGGATTCTTGTTCAAGGGAAATCAATTTTGCATACCAAAATCCTCAATGAGGGATAACCTTTTGAAGGAAAAAAATTATGGAGGATTGGCTGGAAATTTCGGCCATGATAAGACATTTGCACGGTTGAGAAGTTCATATTATTGGATAGGTATGAGAACATATCTGATAAAATTCGTGAACAGATGTAGAATCTGCCAACATGCAAAAGGTAAAAGGAATAACACTAGATTGTATCAACCATTGCCCATACCAGAGAGGCCTTGGGATGCAATAAGCATGGATTTTTTGTTGGGACTACCAAGAACACAAAGAGGATATGATTCCATATTTGTGGTGGCGGATAGATTTTCAAAGATGGCACACTTTATCCTGTGCCAGAAGACTAGTGATGCAACACATGTTGCAAATCTATTCTTTAAGGAAGTTGTGAGACTTCACGGCCTAGACAAAAGCATTGTCTCAAACAGAGACACAAAAATTGTTGGTGATTTTTGGAGAACACTATGGAAGAATTTGGGGACATATTTTTCCTTTAGCTCATCTTATCACCCTTGGACAGATGGGAAGACTGAAGTGGTAAA
The DNA here is from genome assembly GCA_009831015.1 of Picea engelmannii. Lineage (NCBI taxonomy): Eukaryota > Viridiplantae > Streptophyta > Pinopsida > Pinales > Pinaceae > Picea > Picea engelmannii. The sequence goes on from ML778353.1 coordinate 5,508, forward strand.
AAAAAGTTTGGGAAACTTATTGAGGATTCTTGTCACCGAGCACCATAATCAGTGGGATCATATTCTGCCACAAGCACAATTTGCATACAATGAATCACCAAACATGAGCACTTGGAAGAGCCCATTCCAAATATTGTATGGAATGAAACCTGGGGGAGTATCTGAGTTGAGATATTTGGAACAGAGTGAGATCAGAACCACTAGAGAATAATATTTTGCTGCAGAAATGCAGAAGCTCCATAGCCAAATCAGAGGGAAGTTGTAGAGTTCTAGACAAGAGTACAAGTGTAGAGTTGATCAACATCACAAAGAACTTCAATTTGAAGTAGGATATTAGTTCTGGCACATCTCAGAAAGGAAAGGTTCCCTAGGGGGACATATAACAAGCTAAATATGAAGAAGATAGGACCATGTAAGACATTGAGGAAGTTTGATGCAAACTCCTATGAGATCGAGATGCCAGATGATGTGGGAATATCACCCATATTTAACATCTCAGACCTGTATTCTTATAGGAAGGATGACACAGAGGGATCAACAGATCAAGAGAAGATTCAGTGGGAGAAACAAATGCCTATAGTAGAAAAACCATAGATGGAAAAGATCGTTGATCAAAGGATTGGTAAGAAGACCAAGAGGAAGACCTATTTTGAATATCTGGTCAAATGGAAGGGACACCAGATAGAAGATGCCAGTTGGGAGAGTGAAGTTGATATCTAAAAGCATGGAAAGTTAGTGCAAGAGCTAATGGATAGGAGTCCATGAATTTTTTCTCATGGGAGTAAGATGCAGGAGCATCGTTAGAAAGTACGCATGAAAGGACAACTCAGCACCCGAGGACCAATTTGAAATCTTGAATGTTGGATGGTACTACAATCTTTTGAAGATGATAGAAAACAAAAGAGGAAATATCATGCTGATGGAGACAAAATGAGCATGCGTGACCGAGGAGTCAACCCTAGTCCTGATGTAAACATAATTAGGTAGGAGTTTGTTTTTTTCTTTTGAACGATGAGTAGTCGGGGGGAAACCCTAAGGAACCTTTGATATAAAGAGAGGTTTTGTACACCCTAAAGGAGGGTTGTGAGCAAGTAGGAATTTTTTGAACAATAGTTGTTGTTTTGATTTTGCTGTAATCATATTTTCATTTTGAATGAATATAACTGAGGAAAATTAATCCAAATGTGTGAGACTGTTGTTGTTCGCAATTCTATGTTATTGTTGTTTTCAAGAATGAATGAAGCTTGCTATGAGTGTATGTAGCTTTAAAATGTTTTTATAATTCTTAATCTCTTTTCTTCATGAGCCAGTGTAAGGTGTGCACACAGTCTGGAAGGAGTGTGTCGACAGGGTATGTTTCAACTCTTAAATCTTAGAATAAATAGTGTAAGAATTCCTTTGCAAGTAGTGCAAGGTGATTTCTGCAAGGAGTGCACAGTCGTCCACAAGAATCTAGATCTTGCTTAATAATCGGTTGCAAGGAGTGCACGGTTTTAGAAATTCAACTAAATGTCAAAGAGACTCCGTAATAAGTCAAAGGACTAAACCAAAGGAATGCCAAGAAGGTGAGAATAATTATTTTCAAGAAAACTTTGGATATGAGTTTGACAAATTTCCTAGAAAAGAAAGAAGTGCTTGGGAGATCAAAATCTTTGAGGAGATCAAGCTCATAAGGGATAGCACTTTCCAAGAAGTGTGGATGATATCCAAGAAATGGAATCGCAGGAAGGACAAAGGTCGAAACCTTTGAATCTTTAGAAAATATTCTAAGTCTGAAGAAATCTTAAGCTCAAGGGGAGAGATATGGATTGTCCGATCAACGTCCAAAAAATGAGGAGAAAACACAGAGGAGAAAAGATATCAATCATTCGATCTGAGCACAAAAGAATCATAGCCTCCCAATCAAGTTAAAGTGCACTAACGATAAGATTTGAAAGTACACAGGAGGAGCGGGGTTACAAAATTTTGAAATCATCAGAGTCGTTCATTGTCAAGGAGGACACATGGCGAGAGATTAATGTTTCGTTGATTCATAGTACTGGAAATCCTGAGGTAAAGGTCATGAGAATTCACAAAGTTTGAGTTTGTGATTTGATTGTAGCCTTCGATCAAAGGGAGAGTGTGGACCATAGATCTGGTCATGGCGGGAGTTCACAACTCGAGAGGTCAAAGGTAAGAGTTGTAAGCATTCACGAAGTAGATCTGAACTGTTGGATCATGTAATATTTTAGATTGTCAATCTAAGGTAAGAGGAGATTTGGGATTTCAGATATCGTAAGAACAAAGATGCACATATTTTAATATCATGAAGCGCAAAGTTCTGATTCACGAGGCAGATTGAGACCATTGGATCATGGAAGGTTGTGGACCATCGATCTGACACAAGAGAAGTTCAGTGTTCGGAATTTGAGGAGAAAGAAGGAAGGTAATCCGAAGCTCTCAAAATCGTGAGCCCTATGTTCTAGCCAGAGGTCACATTGATGGAGGTTAAAGGATAAGAGTTAGCATTCACTAGGCTCTAGTTTGGGAGTTTGGAAGTCGGGAGAGTCGGAGAGACTTACACGCAGATACCCAACCCGTGAAGTCGTGAAGCGCCTTTCTTTTAGGCGGCTGGTCAGAACCTTGGTCACACAAAGGGATGGGATTAACTAGGAGAGCTAGAGCTTATTTACACTAATGTTTTAAAAGGTGTTAAGGAGAAGCCCGTGGGTTCGATATAGCCTACCCCTTAAGAGAAAGGGGGGCCTCTTAAGTTTATTGAGGCTCTTGAGGGGCTGAAGAGTCAGTCAAAATTAGTTTCTTGATCGATATTAGACCGAGAGGTGGCACAACCCTTAGGAGAGAAGAGGGGTCTGCATCAAAAATACCTATCCAATAATGGTATGGTTATTCTCTAGAGTATTTGTGCAAGAATATATGGATACTATTACCTAATTGGCCTTTTACATATTGTATTTTTAAATCCATGAAAAAACAATATTTGATTGGGAAAATATTATTTCTAGCAAACTGTCTTTTTAGTTGGCCAATTTCAGAAAGAACAAGAGATTCTACATGTCATCATACTTGATTTTATCCATTACACATTGTCATGTTTTCAAAGGTTTGCATTTGGATAAACAAGTCAATTGTAAAATTGACTATGTTTAGATGCGGTATATTTCTTTATGGAAACAAAATTATGTGTATCATTTTTATGAAGTACACAATGCATTCATTTATTCTTTCAAAAAGCTTATTTTTGGACCAAAAAAATCAAGATTGCCTTTTGAAGTAGAATCCTTCTTGGATAAGAGAGGAATCTTTGAATCAATGGATCACTTCAATATTATCATGATTTATTATTCCCATGATAAACCCTCATATTTTTCTTATTATGTTTCAGATAAGGTATTGTTTTTTGAAGTATGCAAGAAGTATATATTTTTGGCCCATTTCTTTCACGAAAAGAGGAAAAGGAAGTTTATTCCTCTACCATGGAAAATTGGAGAGACAATGTTGAAAAACACTACAAATATAAATGAACTCTCAGTCCTATTTGATCAATTTAATTTAAAGAATGTGGATGAAATCAAAGGGTTCAACCCTAACCAATTATCTATCAAACACATGACATCTGTTGGATACAATGTCTCATTTGCTAATACATTCCTATTCGCAGAAGAAGAGGGAGATAGCCAAATCCCTCAAGCGTTGTGTATTGAGAAAAAATAAGAGGATATTGGAACAATTGTTAGTACCACAGATTAAGATAAACAGTTAGGAATTTTTTTTAAAGAGGGGAGTTCACAATCTTGTAATACTTCTAAAATAAGCGGCCTACCCAAAATATATATCAATATGCAATTCAAGAGAAAAGAAAATATTCAATAGATAATTCCGATGATGGAGGTGAACAAAACACTCCTGAGGGAAATATGAAAATACGTAAAAAACTCTCGATAATTAGCAAAAATGAAAAGAAAAACTCAAAGAAACTTCTTATTGAAAAAATTCTTTCAAAAAATAAAAGGGTTCGAGGAAAATTAATCTCAGAATTCGACTTCAATGGAGTTTTACTTTCCATAATTGTATATATTCATGAAGCTACAGGAGAAGGCCCAAAAATTTCAGTTGGAGAAATGGAGAATGGAAATTCCATTCTAAAGGACATAATCAAAGAATTAGAGAGTTATTTAATGTCCCCACCTTTGTTCGCCATCCCAATTGTCGCAATACGACCTTGGAAAAGTATTGATGAAACTCCAGAATCCATCTCCAAGTTGAAGGGAACATCCAATTTATTCACTTTCATTAGAATATATGTTGGATAAAACATCCAGAAAAGAATGACTCGTGTCCTTTAGACATGGGAATTGGAAAATAGTTGTGTTTCCTTGGGATCAAGAATGACAAATATCATACAATACCTTCAAGATGATCTTGAAAATGACGAGGAATTTTTATAAAAGTGTTTTTTCTACTTTTGTTGCAAAATTCTCAAGTGTTAGTGAGCTACAGAGAAAATAGGAGGACTTGCCTTCCATAGTCAGAATAAAACAACTCAAGATATGTTGGATAAAAATAATTAATATTCTAAAAGAAATGTTAGTTGATTGTGATACCATAAGTGTTAAAAAAGGAGAATTTTATTTAAAATTAATTGAATTGGATTTAGCTGGGTCAAATAGAGATGTTGAGGACCCAAATATGAGATTAAATTCAATACTTATGTCAAAAGAGAAATTTGAAGAAAAAATGAACTTATTGAAGAGTGCATCAACTGAGATATTTAATAACTTTACTAAATATTCATAAACAAAAGTAAAAATTTGATTGGTTATTTATGTAAAATAAAATGAAGTCATCGAGCATACACTACACCAACTTTCAATGGACTTCAAAGATATGGAAAATGAATTATTTGATGTTAAAGTAAGGAAAGAAATAACCGTGTCACCAATGAGAAATTATCTTTAGAATTGGTTAAAAAATCCTTAACTAAAATAACCAAAGTAGATCAAGAAGGGGTAGTTACAACTGGTCAAGGAATTCCAATGAAAGAGAGCATAAAAGGCACATCCAAAAGAATATAATGGGATATTTATTCCATAACAGTAAGAAAACTAATCACTTTTCATAATTTTCATCGTTCATACTTCTGGTTCATAAATCATCTATATGTGTATTTTCATTTTTTTTGAGAACCCATAACAGATATTTGATCATCTCCTTTTTCTTATTGTAGGTACATCCATGTTCTAATTTATTTTATGGTCCACAGGATCCCCATCCCAATCCATTTGTACTAACAAAATCCTTTTATTTTATTGTAAAACAGACAATTATTTTTTAACTCCCAAGAGAACTACTTTGGGGTGTAACTTTAATGATTTCTCAAACTCTGAGTTTATGAGCACAAGATTTTTGAAGTGAACCTATCGTATTCGATTATGTTTTGAATGAAATACTCTTTTAAAGTGTTGGTTGTGGAGCCTGATTATCTTCCTGATTCAGGGGTATTTTTTTTCAGTCGTTTTTATACCCCATGAAGACTTTACACCCCAGACCATTGTAACTTCATTGTAAATCTGGACCATTCATTATAAGGTCACAGATATGACGGTAGAAGTTATGTTAGGGTTTTTTTTCCTTAGAAGGAAACCCTCTTTTATGAGGGAAATGTATTGCGGCTATGGATCATTGCGAATATTGTATTCTTAGATAGGATACTGTGAGGGAAAGAGGATGAGGTTACAACGGGTTTGTTGTAGGTTGTATCCCTTAATTTGTTGGATAATAATAAAGGAAGGACCTGGAAATTTCTCAGGTGGGCGTAGCCCACATTGGGTGAACCACGTATATCTGTGTCTCTATTGTATTGTGTATCTTCTGTGTTTTATTTCCATATTTTATTTTATTTTATTGCTCCACGATCCTGTTTTTATAACATAAAGTTCATTGTAATTATGGACTTGTATCTTTCCCTCTTATGAATGTGATGAAATTTTATTATGTTGTGATGGATGTGAGGAATGATATACTTGTTGGAAATACTAATACAACTGAGAGGGGGGGGTGAATCAGTTGTTTATAAGCTTAAACAATTTTATACCTTCTTAACAATTATTAATATTTCTTCATGTGTCATCAAGCAACATACAACATATGGACAGTAAGAGTAAAGATCATCAGTCACACATAAAATACACAYAGAGACAGATTTTCACGAGGAAACCCATAAAGGGAGAAAACCTCTTCTTCTTCGAAATGATAGGCAGTCTTTTTCAGTTCTGTACATCATCTACAATTGAGCACCAACTCAATGTGAGGATGCTACCTCTGTTTTACAAGCTGCAACTTGTTGAGAGCACCAACTCTTTCTCTAGAACCCACTAGAAGGAGGCACCAACTCCCTGGTTATTCCAGCACCCACTGGATGGAAGCACCAACTTCCAGTTACACAGGCTACAACCTGCATAACAGAGAACATCTGTTCTCCCTAGCACCACCCTGCCACCCTGGTTTCTCTG
>ML778353.1:12119-35045 GCA_009831015.1 Picea engelmannii
ATCGCATATCGCGATTTCGGGGTTTTCGTTGTCAAGTGTTCTTTGCACTTTGAACTCGCGATCCCCGATTCTCCGATGAATTTATCTCTCTCGCAGCTTCTACAGATCTGACGGTCCTGGTTCTTTCGGGAAATTAGGATGGGTTCCAACGATCACTGTCTCTTCTCCTCTCGATTATTACTGCGCTGTTATTTAATGCTATTTTCATCACTGCGACCACACATTCTTGCCATCAATGACAAGTATACGCTGATTTGCTTTCTGATAGCTAAAATTGCCAACAATACTTTCATATTTGGTTTATTTATTCTTGTATAATATCATTTACATATATTCATTAAACATTTCAATCTTTAAAAGATTCATGGTCCTCCTTTCATGAAATTTTTCTTGTGAATATACTTCTATACTTTGAATAGTATTTTTGTATTTTATTCCAAAGAAATAAAGATTGGGGTTTTATGTTTAGAATTCCTCAAATTTTAAAGAAAATCAAAACCATATATTTCATATTATAACATAGGAGTACCACCTCCATAAAAATGTAGGGGGATATTTTATCCTTGTGAGGTTGTTGTTGGGATTGTGACTAGTTTGAACATAAACATTTTTGGCGACTCCACTAGGGAGAAGAAAAGATTGTTTTTCACAGACAAAAATCTTAATGACTCAAGCAAAATAAAAAAAATCTTAGTTACAAGTCAAACTCATAAATCAAGGAAGTCTTTTGTATCAATTGTGTGATCTAATATTGACAACAACAAAAAGTCGGGAAGAGATTGAAAGATCTTGCGAACCCCTTGCTCTAGAGGAAGAAAGGGAGATAGAATTGAGACAAAGAGGAAGGGTGTGAATCCAATAAAAATATAATCTTATAAAGGACCACTAACAAGAATTAAGAGTAAAAAAATCCAGTTTCACCAAGTTGTTGAAAGTTCCAAGTCAAAAAAAAAAAAAAAAAACCTAATTATGGGTGACCAAGAAGAAAGAAATGAGATTCCTAAGAATCAAGAAGAAATAAATTAAATACATAAAGTTCTACGAAGAAGGGATTGGTCCAACCCTCTTAATTTAAAAGGAGAACAACATATGTTATCGACCTTCCCTCAAGGAGCTTAACCATTTTTCCAAGAGATGGATTATGGATCCAAAGAGACACATGGATCAATGCCTAATTGTTTGTGATATACATTTAATTGCACATGATGACATGATGGTTAGAGTCTTTTTGTAAACCATGATAGGGTTGACCTGTGAATGGTACCTATCCTTTTCACATCAGTCAAACAGATCATTTGATGACCTGGAGAATATGTTTATCATAATGTATTCCCCCCCCCATTGCATATGATACATTTCTCACTCAATTCACTCAAATCCATTGTAATAAAGGAGAAAGAATAAGATATTTTAATTTTTTATTTTTCAAGACTTTGAATCAAATTCTAGAGGAGCAATGACCAAATTCTCCTGTCCTATTTGGTTTTTATAAGAATGAAATGCCTACAAATGTGAACTATATAGTAATATCCTCACAAATAAATGATTTACATGGATCCATATAGAAGGAAATGAAGATGGAAGAATTTATGATGGAGACCAATGTTGATCCCAAGATCATTCTAGGGAAAGCACAAAGAAAAATAAGAACTCTTTCCATATCAAATCAAGGAACATATACTTCAATAAATGTTGAAAATTGATAAAGTGGTGGAGGGATCCTCAAAGGGTTTCCTCCTAATGTCATAAATGATTCTCCCAAAATTTCAAGACACTGAAAAGATCAACATCAATACACATGATTCTACCAAATATATAAATCTTGGTACCAGTTGTACAATGGAAGAAATTGATCAATAAACTTCTCTATTTAAAGAATATTATGGAATCTTCCCTTCCACTTATGAAAATTTGAAGTAGTATGATAAGTTCATTTTTCAGCACATTATACCTCTTAAAGAAGGAGAAAATCTTGTTAAGAAAAAGTTAAGAATGATAAATTATGAGTTAAAGCCTTTAGTAAAAATGGAATTGAAAAAGTTGAATAAGGATGGAATAAATTTTTTGATCAGACATTCAAAGTGGCTCTTAAATCCTTTTATAGTTGGAAAAAAATGGTGGAGAAATTCATCTTTGTGTCGACTTCAAAGATCTAAATAGATCTATCATCAAAGATAATTATCCAATCTCAAATATGGAGATGTTTTTGCAACAAGTTATTGGTTTGGCATTAATGTCTATGTTGGATGATTTTTTTGTATATAACCAAGCTCCAGTTGTTGAGGAAGATAGACCCAAGACTACTTTTGTTACACCATGGGAGACATATGCCTTTTGGGTTGAAGAATGCTACAGAAACCTTACAAAGGGAAATTGATCATGACTTTAAAGTTTTGATTGGGATGTTTATCGTTGATTATCAAGATGGTTTGAATATTCATTCCAAATTAAGAGAAGAGTACATCAAGCACTTAAGATAATTTTTGAACGTTGAAAATTGTATGGTATATCTTTGAATCTTAAGAAATGTCTATTTGCAGTATAAGAAGGAAAAATCTTGGGACAAATAGTGAGTAAATAAGGAATATATATAGATCCAAAAAGAATCAAGGCCATTAATGATATGAGTCCTCCAACATCTAAGAAGGGCGTATAATCTTTCTTTGGAAAGATAAACTTTGTACGAATATTTGTCCCAAACTATGCCATAATTGTGAATACCATCAATATATTGTTGAAAAAAGACCAGAAATTTGAGGGGAATTAGGAAATTCAAGAAATATTTACTAGAATTAAGCATTAAATGAATAATTCTCCAGTCCTTTTCAACCCACATTTTGATATAGATTTCATATTATATTCATTTGCTGGAGAAGAGAGTATTTCTTCAATATTAACAAAAAGTATTTTGAAATGGGATAGTTGGTGTTGTTATGGAATATGGAAAAATAAAAACCATCTATGGATACAAAGTTTGAATAATTATGGATGGGTCCTTATATCATTGAAAAAGTTCTTAGGATAATTCTTATTTGTTGAAAGACATGAAAGGAATAGTCCATAAGTTTTCAGTCAATGGGAAAACCTTAAAAGTATTTTCTCTTAAGAAATTATCAGTCAGTGCATTCATATAGTTTTCTCTCCCTGTACATATTTCCTATTACTTTTATTTCTTATGTTTCATTGACTCCATTTCACAGTGATCCAGACTTTGGATCCTCGGTAACCCACAAGGGGGTTATTGTACCACAATTGGAGCTAGTTGTTGATCCTCAAATGTGTTAAGTCTTTCACGAACTCTCTTGTAAATTGATTTCCCATACTTAGAAATTTTTGGATAATGTCGTAGGTTCATGATGTATCTTTACTATTTTTCAACTTCCACAACCACCAAAATACACCATTGCATTCTGGCACCTTCATTTTTCACCCATACTTAAAAATATTTTCCAAATATCTCATCATTGGATTAGGATGTCTCTCAATCATATCGTCCATACCTATGATCCCGCTATCTCGACCCAGTTTTCATACTTAATCAAATTTATTATAATTCACCATGCTTTGTAGGATGTTATGATTATTATCCACCATACCCACTGACCCACCACACCTCCTTAACTCCATGACCTATCAACACCTAGTCATATATATTTATTTTTAAAGCCTTATTGCATCCCACAATAATATCATAACCCTTTCACATACTATACCCCACCCCAAAATCTTGTCGTACCACCATGCTCTTACCCCACCATTCCTCAATCTTGATTGTCCACTGCCCCGTGGTAATCCATGCCTTATCACTTCACACTCCCCAATTAACATTTAATACAAATCTCACAGAAATGACAATTTGGTTAATTGTTAAAATCTGTTATTAATGGAAATCATCTCGAGAAATTTATTCAGCAATTCTAAATTAAATCCTTATTTACGGTACTTTGAATCAAGAGCCCTGAAGCATATTGTGGTAAATTTTTTTACTTTGGTAATAATGTTTTGAAAATAATTGTACACTAATCCATCAACTTCATTAATATGAAAATAAGAATAAAGGAAAACTTATGTGGATATACCATCAAATCACTTGGACGAGAAGATCAAAGGTTTCAATGGTCAATAGAAAACATATATTACTCTTCATTTCCACCTCCAGAGAAGAAGTCAAACTAGATTTGGATGTCAAGAATTGCTATGTTAAGTTGTGTTCCAAAATTCTATGATTTCAAAGAGTTGGTTTCGTGGTGCATTGATAAATTCAACAAAAACCAAAGAATAATTCAGTTTCAAGGGGAGTATCCTATTTCATTGGTGCCTTTATTATTTAAGAGAATCATCAAAATCCCAGAGCTGACAATGCATTTCAAAGGGGATGAAGCTAAGGATTTTTTGAAGTCAATAAATGGTGGATTGGATATTTGAAGAGAATATCTTAAAGACCCAACTATTATTCTAGAATACCTATCAAGAATTTAGGTACGTTCATTGAAAAATCCCCATCACAAAATGTCATGGATATTTGCCAAAGTAGACGAGAAAGAATCTATGGATACTATTCACCGACTGCCTTTGTATATCTTGTATTTTTTAATCCATGGAAAAACAATATTTTATTGGCAACATATTTTTTCTAGTGAATTATCTTTTTCAATTGGCCAATTTAAGAAAGAACAAGATATTATACATGTTTGCATACTTGATTTTTGTCATTACATATGGTCATGTTTTCAAAGGTTTGCATTTGGATAAACAAGGCAATTGTTATTTTGACCTTATCCAGATGTGGTATCCTGCTTTATGAAAACAAAAGGTTATGTATATTTTTTGTGAATTACTCAATGCATTCATTTCTTCTTTCAAAAAACTTATTTTTGGACCAAACAAATCAATATTGTCCTGTGAAGCAACATCCTTCTTGGAAAAGAGAGGAAGATTTGAAGCAATGGAGTACTTTAGTATTATCAAGATTTATTGTTCCTCTGAAAACCCCTCATATTTTCCATATTTAATTTCAAATAAGGTATTTGTTGTTGAAGTATGCAAGAAGTATATCTTTTGGGCCCATTACTTTCACAAAAATAAGAAAAGACAATTTATTCCTTTGCCATGGAAAATTGGAGAGATACTATTTAAAAAAAATACAAATATCAATGAATTCTCAATCATGTTTGATAAATTTAATTTAAATAAAGTGAATGAAATCAAAGGGTTCAACCCTAAACAGTTGTTTATGAAACACATCACATATTTAGGCTAAATTGTCTCATTTGCTAAGACATTCCTATTTGAGGAAGTAGAGGGAGATAGTTATAACCCTCAAGCATTGTCTATTGAGAAAAAACAAGAAGATATTGAAAAAATTGTTAGTACCACATATCAACATAAACAACGAGGAAATTTTTTGAATGAGAGGAGTTCATGATATCCTAATACTTCTAATAAAGGAGGCTTACCCAAACAAAAATATCAATTTGCAATTCAGGAGAAAATTAAACATTCAATAGATAATTGCGATGTTGGAGGTGAATAGAACCATCATAAGGGAAATCTTGAAAGACCTCACAAACTCCCAATAAATAGAAAAAATAAAATAAGAATCGATAAGGAAGGAGAGAGTGAGGGCAGACCTAGAGAATAAATTATTCTTGAAGATATGGATCTAGATGTGAATATTGAGGACATTGAATTTCCAGATGAAGAAAAAAGTATTCGTGATAGTAGAGAAGTTACAAAATAATTGGCCACATAAAAAAAATTCTATTTGAAGAGAAATATGTGACTCTGCATAGTGTCGTGTTTGAAAAAAATTCAAAGAAACTAGTTATAGAAAAAATTCATTCAAAAAATAAAAGGGTTCAGGGAAAATTAATCTCAAAACACAACTTCAATGGAGTTCCACCTTCCAAAATTGTATAGATTCATGAAGCTACATGAGAATCCCTAAAAATGTAAGTTGGAGAAATGGAGAAAAACAATGTCATTCTCAAGGACATAATCAAAGAATTAGAGAGTGATTTAATTCCTCCACATCTATTTTCCATCCCAATTATTGCAATACGACCTTGGAAAAGTGTTGATGGAATTTAACATACCCAACCACCCACAGGCCAGGCTATGCCACTTAATACGACTGCAACACACCCAACCACATGTAGACGAGGCATTTTGTAGTCGAGGGAATCACTTCACAAAGACTTATCTGAATTCGAATAATTTCCAAGTTATATTAGAGACATGAAAACCACATGTGGAATAAAGATTCAATCCACAACATAACTAATCCATGCATAACAATAACCAACAAGCATGCATATTCTAAACATTAAAATCAAAGATAAATAAATACACAACAGAATAAATCATACACAGGTAAATAACCATAACAAAGAGAACTTATATTTTATAGAAACAAGACACCAACTAGTTGCAGACCAAGGATGTTCCACCCAATTGTAGACATTGTTGTTCCAAGTCTCAACAACAGTGTCACCCCCGAGCCAGGGCTATGAATCTAGAAGGACGGTTCCAGAGTGTCACTCGACTTCCCAAACCAATCAAAACTCAAGCTCTCAGAATATTATTAATACCCACAACAATCCAAGTACCCAACTCTCTTCTACCCAGCCTACACAACCCAAAAGAATGGACCCCCCCCCCCTTCTCTGCCACACAGTCCCTCAGGTTGTCCATCTCCTTTTATGGATCCAGTGTAGCTAGTCCAGAATCTCCATGCTAGGACTCTCATGACTCGCAGCTGTGAGAAAAACTGAGCACAAACCAAAGCTTCTCAGACATGTAGGTATTGACTCATGGATGGAATACACCACTAATATCTACAACCAACAATACCATGGCTTCTCTTCAATAATTCATTTTCCTTTTCCAAGCCATGACACGCATGAGGAAATATGAGTGGGTGGTAGAATGAATGGATTGAAATCCCAATGAAATGTGTGTACAACGAGCAATTGGGTGAATGAGTGAATCAAACATAAGAAGAATAGAATGAGAATGGGAGTGAGAACCCCCCAAATAGACCAAGGATGGGTTTATGTAATTATTGGCATCAAGGAACCACTTGTCCTTCCTCCAAAGAAGCTCACGTAATTGTTATTATCCACTAAACATAATGGGTAAATAGAATATGAAATAATTACTTATCCCCTTAAGCCCCTTTCTTGTGGAACCATAGACCCTTATAACTCTTGTCCTTGTCTGTCTAGCAACCAACGATATGTTTTATATTAATAATGATAAAAAAATTACATTTCATAGGCACACTGGCCTCTTAATAAATGTTTAGGAAGTCTGGCCTTTCATAACTTAACACAATAGAACATTTAATACGGGGCTCAAAACCCGAGGTGTTACATTCAATCCACCTTATTTAGCACTGTCCTCAGTGCACATACAAAAAAAAAGATCAAAATATCAAAATTTATTCAAAACTTTGTGGGTACTCTGCTCGCATGGCATCTTCATGCTCCCGGGTAGCATCTTCGGGATTGTATCTGGTCCACTAGACTTTTACCAGCTCTATAACTCGATTCCGCATCATTTTGACATTTTTGTCCAATATTCATGTTGTCCAGACCTGAAATTCTCCTTTTGTCTTTACTTGAAGCAGATGCCAATAAATAACATGGTTAGGATCATGTACATATCTTTTTAGAAAAGAGACATGAAATACATTATGCAGATTCATGGAAGCATGAGATGGAAGAATGTATTCAACTAGCCCTATTCTGTCTAATATCTCAAATGGACCATAGAATATGGTTGCTAGCTTTGTACAACTACCCAACTTCAAAGAGATCTTCATGGGATTCACTTTTAAGAGCACATGTTCCCCAACTTTAAATTATCTAGTTGTCATGTTCTTATCTGCATAAACTTTCTTTCTATCTTGAGCTGCCTTTAATTTTTTCTTAATCTTAACCATCTAGTCTTCCATATCCTTCAGCAATTCTGGATGAAGTACTACTCTGTCTATTGGGTTTTCCCAAATCACTGGATTAATGCATTTCCTTCTGTACAATGCTTCAAATGGGCTTAGTTTGAATGAATATTTATACCCATTATTATAGGCAAAAGAAACCAAGTGCAAGTACTCTTCCCACTTAGATGGCTTATCCATCACATACATTCTCAACATGTCTTCAATTAATCCATTGACTCTCTCTTTATTCCCATCTGCTTGTGGATGATATGTTGTGATAAAGTTCATATTTTTACCAAATCCTTTAAATAATCCCCTCCATAAATTTGAATTAAACTTTGTATCTTTGTTTGAGACAATTGTCTTAGGTATCCCATGCAACCTAGCAATCTCTTTCATGTAAATTTATGCAATATTAGTTGTTGTATGAGTTGTTTTTCTCGGAGAAAAATGACCATCCTTTGTCAAATTGTCAACCACTATGATGATCGAATCATATTGTCTTGTTGTCCTGGGAATTTGTTTTATAAAGTCAATGGTTACCACTTCCCATTTCTTCTCTGGAATTGGTAATAGTTGTAGAAACCTCGTTGGGTACCTATGCTCATCCTTCACTCTCTAACATTCCATAATTCTGGTGATGTAATCAACAACATCCTTTTTCATTCCCAGCCAAAAGAATTGGCTTATGACTATTGGAATTGTTTTCTAATAACCAAGATGTCCAACATATGCAACATTATGCATTTCTTTTAATACCAAATTCCCGAGTTCTTCAGAACTAGGAACACAAACTCTATTTTTATGCATAAGTAATCTATCTTCCTTCATCTCATACTCTTTCATTTTCTATTTTACATCCTCTTGACGTAAGCTTTCCTTTACCTGTAGGTAACGTTGATATGTAACCATAGCATCTAAAATTCTACTCTTCAAGTATGATTGATGCATACTAACAACTGTAGCATGCATGAGATGTATTCTTCTACTAAGTGCATTGACAACCTTATTTTATTTTCGTTTGATATGCTTGATTTCAATGTCATATTTACTCAAAAATTCCATCCATATTGTTTTCCTGGAATTCAAAGTTGGTTGTTCAAAAAGATACTTCAGACCACTTTGGTTTGTTCTTAATTCAAATCTCTTTCCCATGAGATAATGCCTCCACATTTTCAATGTGTGAACAATGGCAGGAAGTTCCAAGTCATGTGTGGCATAGTTACTCTCATGTTCCTTAATCTTTCTTGACTCATAACCAATGACATGTCCATTTTGAGTGAGGACTCCACCAAGCCCTTCCTTACATGCATATGTACATACCACAAAAATTTCATTTGAGTCAACAATATTTAAAACAAGTGCACTAGTAAGTAATTCCTTCCACAAATTAAAGTTCTCTTCACACTCAGATGTCCATTCGAATTTAATTCTCTTCTTTTGAAAATAAGTGATGGGATGAGCCATATTAGAGAACCGTGCTATAAATATTATGTAGTAACAAGATAATCCCACAAAAGATCTAACTTCTGAAACATTCCTGGGTGATTTCCATCCTCTAGTGGCTTCAATCTTCTCTAGATCTACTACTACACCTTGTTCTGAAATAATGTGCCCCAAGTAATGGATCTTCTCTTGATAAAAGGAACAATTACTAAGCTTGGAATACAATTGATGTTCCATCAGCACTTGCAATACCAATATTAGGTGATGTTCATGCTCTTCCTCTGACTTAGAATAGACAAGTATGTCATCGAGGAATAATATGACAAATTTATCCAAATAATTTCTGAATATGTCATTCATAAGCACATAAAGGAAGTTGGTGCATTCAAAAATCCAAATGGCATCACTACAAATTCATAATTCCCATACCTGGTTCTAAAGGTTGTCTTATTGTTGTCTTCTTCCTTGATTCTTACCTGATGGTATCCCAATCTCAAGTCTGTCTTGGAGAATATCTTTGTCCCTATTAGTTGATCAAAGAGGTCATCAATTATGGGTAGTGGGTACTTGTTCTTCACAGTGTATTTATTCATCTATCAAAAATCAATACATAGCCTCAAAGTTCCATATTTATTTTTGACAAAAAGTATTGGTGCTCCCCAATCTGAAACACTTGGATGTATGTACCCTTTCTTTAATATTTCTTCCAACTTCATTTGTAATTCATTTAATTCTGATGTGCTCATTCGGTAATGTGTTTTTGATATAGGGGCATCCCCTGGAACTAAATCAATAGATAAATCTATTTCTCTTTTTGGTGGTAACCCTGGTATTTCTTGGAATACATCTTCAAATTCTTGTAGTACCAAAAAATTTTCAAGGCTTGGCCCCTTTGTCCTTTCTAGACCCTCCACATGGACTGCATACAATTGACACCCTTTTCTGAAACATCTCTTCAACTGTAAGGATGAAATATCCCTTATAGAGATGGGTCTTGGAACTCTTTTCATAGTGCATTGTTCTCCATCTCCATCAAGACATGTAAATGTCTTTCTATGACAATCTAGGATAACAATAGTCTTTCCCAACCAATCCATTCAAATTATAATATCATAAGACCCCAATGGTAAAATATTTAGATCAACATTAGTATTCACACCATTAAGACTTATGGACCAACTTTTTACCATATCATGGATTCTCCTTTTGGTTCTAGTGGCTAGTTGAACCAAACTTGATTTTTCAAGCTTATTTTTCTCCAAACGTAATCTATCCACTATTTTAGGATCAATGTAACAATGACTTGCTCCTAAATGAATTAAAATATAAATAGGGTGATTTATGATCTTACCTTCCACCTCGATCATATTGGATTGGTACTCTACTTGTTGATCATATAAAGCTGCATAAATTCTTTCCATGTCTTCTACTATTTTCACCTCTTGGATGTTGTGCATGGTATTCAATTTGTCCTTTCTGTGAGGGAAATCCTTGTATAGGTGATCTTATTTTCATCCCCAACATTGGATTGGTGGTCTTCCCATTTTTCCCAAGGAGTCTTCTTTATTGGATTCATCCTTAGCATACTGGTCTTGTCGATTTTTATTAGTTTCATTTATGTTGAAAGGAGGTTTGAATCTCTTCTTCTTTTGATCATACTTCTACTTCTTCTTACCCTTCCAAGACTTCTGCATGGAATATCTTCCTTTTCCTTACTCATATAGGTACTTATCCTTCATGAGGGTCTCATTCAATGTCCTGGGTTCATCGTATTGAATATTCTATTTATAAAAGGATGGTAATCCAATTAAGAACCTTTGTACTTTTACTTTCTCATATTTTATAAACCCCACATACTTTAGCATCCCCAAGAACTTCCTTTCATACTCTACCATGGTCATGCTTCCCAACCTAAGTTCAAATAAATCCTTCATTTTATTGTCATAGAAGTGCTCTGAGAGCTACTCCTTCTGAAAATACTTCTTGAATTGATTCCAAGTGATCCTATTCTCATCAATGCGCTCAACTTGCTTCAACTAATCGCACCATATAGCAGCCTTCCCATGTAAATGGTAAGTGGAAATACTATCTTCTAGGTTTTATGAATAGTTATGTAATTGAAAATATCTCCTGAGTCCAAGTAACCATGCCTCAACATCATCCCGCCTTTCTCTTTCACCATCAAAGGATGGTGGCTTAATCTTCCTCAACTCTCCTTGCAAACTATCCAATTCATGTATTCTTCTTTAGTGCCTAACAAGAGACACCTCTGGACTAATTATGGAATATTCACATGCATAAAAATTCCTTGCTAAGTAGGGAGGTGAGTGATGTCTATGAGTTCTACTAGAACTTCTTGAATAACTAGCTCTTCCACAATCATCTCTTTTTTCATGATACCTTCCTTCTTCCTCTTGTTTTAAGTTTGATCCCCTCTTTTTTTCCTATGCAACTGATTTAAGATCTGCATCACTTGAGAATTTATCTGAATTTGTTCTCTCATCAGTCTCTCATTGTCAGATTTTTAACTCTGCACTTATATTTTCAGACTTCTTATAGTTTCTATCAATGTTTCTTTCTCTCCTCTTCCCTTGCGTCTGTTGGATTTTGTCTCTGCATTACAAACTATGATATTCTGACCTTTGGCCTCCTTATCATGGCTTGGAACTCCCTCTCCTTATTTCATTTCTTGAATATGCATTATAAACTAATATGTTTAAACCCCTTAATTATACAAAATGTGCAAGTAACCATTTTGTTAGAATTAAGCATATGATAAACAAATTTTCCCAAGAAATGCTACAGGTCCCTTTATTCTCAATTCATGAAGAACATATATATATATATATATTTGTCTGCATCATATAATACTTCCATGTTATCCATTAACCAATACATAATTCAATTCTGCACAGGCGCTTCCTTCAAACCACTTCCCCAGGTGACCATGGCTCGAAATTGTGGCCTTAACCCTTCCTTAGTGATTAACTTTGTGCTCTTCCACAGGGGAGCTTGCGAGAACAACATAAACGAGGGTTGGGTTACCTCCCATGCCCTTTTTACCTTATAAGGCGACCGACGTTGGGACCAAGTCCTCCAGACTTTGGCCTTCGACTGTTCTCCATTGTCAACTTCCAATTTCCCCCGGAGCTGCACTTCGTTGAAGTCTTCACTAACTCCACCAGTAAAAATAGGACAATTGAGAATTGATATCTCATTGAATGGATGGCCCTGCATGTATCTGGAGGCTTCAACGAAAATTGACGTTTGTGACTTAATCATACGTTGATATGGACAACTCTCCGCCCATTCGGAAATTCGACGCTCCGGGTCATTCAGTTCCCATGTCTCTCAATTCCCCAGAGTGAAAATCATTCGAAGTACTTATCATGCTCCTCCTTCTATTTGATTCAATGGTCTAGAAAGGTCCCAAAGGAATCCTAGATCGACGAGTTGCTTGCCTTCACAACTTTGTGCTTCAAGACTTTTCACTGATAGGAACTTGAAAAACCCTGAAGTCACATACTCCCAGAAGTGCCATGGCACACTGACATCACTAAGGGTGACATGGACCCATGGAATATCTGCCACGTGTTACTAAAAGACAGATAGATCCAGGTCTAAAAGGTGTTGAATCTGGGAAACACATGTTGCCACACAACCCCCTGCCATGTGGCACAATCTACATCATCAATCAAATCTGTGACTTTGGAATTTTCCTGAGTCCAACAGATGATAACTCCTGGATAGACAAACTCTAAAATAAATCGACAACTCACACTCCTCCCATCGCCAATTATTGTGATTAACTCTGGGCTTCAGGTTTTCTCCCTCCAGACAACCCCCATGCTCTCGAACTACTGAACTCTGAAGTGGCAAGGTTCTGAAGCTCTAAAACTTTTCTATCCTTCCACCCTTGCTAGATCAGATGACCCAAAACACTCCCGAAGTCCTCCCCTCAAACTAATGTTTGACAGGGATTACAAGACATTGTCGCTTCGGGGCTCTAGGATGTAACATTTCATCAAAGTTTAAAACTCCTAGAGTGAAAACTCCCAAAGTGGTCAATGTCTACTGACCACGATCAATGGTGGATATCTCTCCATGCCTCCCATCAAATCGGATGGTTGACGGGGCTTCGTGACTCCAACCTTTGATGGTTTAGGCCTTTCTTGCCTACCAAGATAGTTGAAGAAGAGACGTTACAAAGTTCTTCCTTTCCTACTTGGCTTCGAATGATGACTGATGATCGATCAACCAGATCCAATGGCTGGGACTTAATTCCTGCCCCAACCTCCTATTCACCTCAATCAAAAGACCCTTTTTTACCTTCCATTCGATCTAATGGTATATATCTCTCTTGATCCCATGGTGGAGATCGCTCCCAAATTATAAAGGGACGGTCATGATCCTTCGATCCCTTACTAAAGATCTTTGATGTTCTAGCTTTTACACGGAATTTTCAATGCCATTCCTCCTGAGCTTCATGACTTCAAGGTCATAAATCGATCTCAACCAAGAGACTTTGACCAACAAATCTGGCCCATTTCATCCTAGTGTTTCAACTAGTGGCTTTGATACCAATCTATAACGTACCAAGCCACCCACGGGTTGGATATGCCACTTAATCCGACTGCAACACAACCAAACACCTACAGGAGAGGAGCACTGCAGTCCAGGGACTTGTTTCACAGAGACCTATCTCAATTTGAATCATTTCTAAGTTATATAAGAGACATGAAAACCATATGGGGAATAAATATTCAAGCCACAGCAAAGTAAGCCATGCACAACAAGAACCAAAAAACATGCATATTGTAAACATTAAACTCAAAGATAAATAAATACACAGTAGAATAAATCATACACATGTAAATAACAATAACAGAGAGAACTCATATTTTTTGGAAACAAGACACCAATTGGATATAGACCAAGGATCTTCCACCCAACTGTATATATTAGTGTTCCAAGTCTCAGCAGTAATGTCACCTCCAAGATAGGTCTATGAATCCACAAGGATGGTTCCAAAGTGTCACTCGTCTTCCCAAACTAGTAAGCACTCAAGATCTCATAGGCTTCTCAGCACCCACAACAATCCAAGTACCGATCTCTCTTCTACCCATCCTACACACCCCAAGAGGATGGACCCCCACCCCCTTCTCTTCCATGCAGTCCCTCAGGTTGTCCACCTCCTTCTAGGGCTCCAATGCAGCTGGTCCAGAATCTCCATGTTGGGACTCTCAGGACTCGCAATTGTGAGAAAAACTAAGCACATACCAAAGAATATCAGACATGTAGGTATTGATTCATGGATACAATACACTATTAGTATCTAGAACCAACAATATCATGGCTACTCTTCAACAGTTCATTTTCCTTTCCCAAGCCAAGACATGCATGAGGAAAGATGAGTGGGTGGTAGAATGAATGGAGTGAAATCCCAATGAAAGGTGTGGAAAAAGAGCAATTGGGTGAATGAGTGAATCAACCAATAGAAGAACAAGAATGATAATGGGAGTGAGAAGCCCCCAAATAGACCAAGGATGGGTTTATGTAATTCTTGGAATCAAGGAACCACTTGGCCTTCCTCCCAATAAGTTCACGCAACTGTTATTCTCTATTAAATAGAATGGGTAAATAAAATATTAAATAATTACTTAACCCCTTAGTCCCCCTCTCTTGTCGAATCATAGCCCCCTATAACTCTTGTACTTGTCTGTCTAGTAGCCAACGATGTGTGTTGTATTAATAATGATCAAACTATTACATTTCCTAGGCATACTGGCCTCTTAATAATTGTTTAGGCACTCTGGAATTTCTTAACTTAAAAAAATACAATATTTAATATGGGGCTCAAAAACCAAGGTGTTACATGGAACACCAGAATCTAGCTCCATGCTAAAGGGAACATCAAATTTACTTACTTCCATTAGAATATATGTCGGAGAAAAAATCCAGAAAAGAATGACTCTTATCCTTGAGACATGGGAATTGGAAAATAGTTTTCTTGCCTTGGGATAAAGAATGACAAATTTTAGGCAATACCTTCAGGATGATCTTGAAAATGACAAGAAATTATATAAAGGGGTTGTTTCCACCTCTTTTGAAAAATCATCAAGCATTAGTGAGCTATAAAGAAAAGAGGGCTTGCCTTCTGCAATCTGAATAAAGAAACTCAAGTCATGTTGGATAAAAATAATTAAGAGTATAAAAGAAAAGCTAGCTAATTGTGATACCATAATTGTTATAAAAGAATAATTTTATTTAAAATTAATTTAATTGGATTTAGATGCGTCAACTAGATATGTTGACGACCCACATATAATATTAAATTCCATACTTTTGTTAAAAGAGAAATTCAAATAAAAATTGCAGTTATTGAATAGGGCATCGGTTGAGAGATTTAATAACTTGACTGAGTATTCAGGAATATAAGTAGAAAGTTGGTTGGTTAGTGATTCATACCCCACCCTCTCCCAGGGTCCATGCAACCTCCTAGTCTAGGATCGTTCTAGTCGGGAGTTGAAATTTTCTCATGGGCTCCCTCTGAGCCCAAAATCTCAATACACAAGTCCTTAAAACCTTCTTCTTGAATCCTGATTTTCCTTTTTAGGAGTCCCTGGGCACTGGAATAACCTCCATGCAGATCGAGGGCCAAAACTATAGGCAAAACATTCAATCCCTGAAATTTTCGAGACTTCAAGAATTCAGGACTTTTTATCCCTCTTATCTCCCAATGAAAAACCTGTGAACTATTGAACACTTAGCGACAAGATCAATTCTCTTCAACAAATATCGAGATTGACGACTCAAATTACATTTTTCACACTTCGATAGTTTCTTCATAACCCCTATTCCATAAATATCTTGGATCACCGAAAATGAAATTACGCCAAGTTTCAGATTGACGATCCTCAAGATCTGACTGATGGACGATCCAGATTCCTCCTCTTTGAGCTTCCACTATTTCCTTTGGTCATCCACACGATGCAACTTCTCATATTTCCCAACATCGAAATGTTGAATGAGTTCTCTTACCTCCACATGTCCCCTTATTGATCAATGGATAGGATGCCTTCGAGACTTCGATGATTTTTCTCCCTTTATGCACAGCGACACAACTTTGTCGAAGTGTCAAGTCCCTGAACTACTGTATCTTGTGCCACACATCCTCCTCTAATGGACATTTGAGATTGACTCCAACCTTCAGGCATTCAAAATTCCAAACAACACTGCACTCTATTTTCCCTGCAGTGCCAGACCTTCTGACCTTCGGATATGCTATCACGTGTCCTTCCCCCGATCAACGGTCTAGATCAACTCTAGAATTTGAGACTCCGGAGAGATCAACCTCCTCTTCCCGCTATTCTTCTGGAGTATCTACCCTCTGGATCCCCTGATCTGACGACGTGTGTCCTCTCCAATTGAAGGCCCAGATGAACTCTGGTTCTTCCATACTTTGGGGGTCCTCCACTCCTAGCTTCTTTCGAAGTGCTAGTCCACCAGAGTACATAATCTATTGAAACATGTCCTCAGATTTTGGACGACCACTATTCACTCTGGCCTTTGGGACTTCATGGGTCCCGACTTCTCCACACGCCAAATATCTCGAATGCACGAAGTCTGAAGGACTTCGCCGATTAACCCTTGCACAACTCCTCCCGATCCAACGACTGTCCAATATCCTGCAAACTCCCGAATGGATATCAACTGCAGATTTCCATTCTCCGATATCTCTTACTTTAAGCTCAATCCACGAATTATCTGAATGAGAGAAGTCTCAATAACTCATAGGGTTAAACCCCACACTACTTCTCCATATCTAAGGGTGACAAAAGACCCTGGATCCTCCTGAACAAATCTCAGTCGTTCGACTCTTAAAACAATCAAATCCTATCCTCCTTAAAGATTCTAACCACTATCCTTCATGAGCTTGACTTCACGAGATAAATAGGATCTTTGGTACCCTACTGTGTGTTTCTCTGGCACTTTAAATCTTTTGACATAGAAATTTTCTAAGTCCCTCCTATAGAAATCTTGTACCCACTATCCCTTCTGAGATTTGTTCCTCTAAGGTTTATAGACCTCGAGAACACTCGCATCCCTGGAACTTCCAATGAGTTTTAGACTTAGATATTTCTAAGAAAATCTCCTCACGCACTCCTTGCGCTCGTCTCCTCTGAAAATTATTCAACACTTAAAAAAGTGTTTTCCTGATGCACTCCTTACACGGGTCTTCTCCAATCTTTTCTCTCCTTTGAGAAACTGTGCACTCTTTCCACTTCAACTGAACAAATTTTCACTCCTTGCAATTCCACTATAAATTCATGTTATCTCTTTTGAGATTCTGAGTCTATCTCGAATCATCCTACACACTCCTTGTGGGCACTATGTAGTCGCACCAGGAATCTCATAAGAGAAATAATTGAAAATTACTGAAACATCAAAGGTTTCCACACTTAACCATGAAAAACATTTCCATGCATAAAAGATACATAAACATCTAAAACATAGAGAACATAAAGAAACAACACATGTACTAAAATAATTCATATGAACACAACACCATAGAATTGGAGTCAAACCTCTTTGCTTGTATTCATTCAGTAAAATATGTACATGGAATCATACATCTCTCTACAACTCTTCATAAGCTTCAAAAACTCTTTCAACAACAATAACAATAACATTCAACAACCTCATTTGGGCATAAAATACATATATTTATACATCGAGGGGCTTCTCGAGCCTTCCCTCTAGACTACCTTATAGATATCTTATCATAGTAATACACTCATCTACTAAGGAATATTACATTGAATGGAAATTACATTCAGATATGAGTCGATACTTAGTATTTGTACAACCTTATCTAATAATTAAAATGATTACAATCTTCGATGGCCTTATGTGATGGCTGAAGCCTCAAAATATTTAAAAGATTTAAATTACAATCCTTTCAAAATAGAATGGAGCACTCTCCTTGGAATTCAAAAACAATTTGAAATCTGTGCGTTGGGTGTTGAGTTGTCCTCCACCTAGCCTCTTTAATTGTTGATGGCGATGCTCCTGCATCAATTAGTTATGTAAAAAAAATGAATACATCAAGGATGCGCTGCACCAGCATTCAATGGAATTCAAATATCTAGAAAATGCATTATTTGATATTTAAGTAAGGCAAGAAATAACCATGGAACCAATGAGAGATTCTATCAAGAATTGGTTAAATAAATCCTTAACTAAAATAACCGAGCTAGATCAAGAAGAGGAAGTTACAACCAGTCAAGGAACTCCAATGAAAGAGAACATAAAGGTCACATCAACAAGAAAATAATGAGAGAGAGATTCCATCACAGTAAGTGAACTGGTCACTTTTCACAATTTCCTATCTTTTAGACTTCTCATTCAAAAATCATCTAGTTGTGTATTTTCATTTTTTAAGAACCCATAATTAATATATGATCGTCTCCTTTTTCCTCTTTAAGGTCCAGACTCATTCTACTTTCTTTTATGGTCAACAGGAGCCTCATTCCAGTCCATTTGGACGAATGAAATCCTTTTATTTTCTTGTAAAATATACTATTATTTTTTAATTCCCAAAATAACTACTTTTGGGTTTAACTTTAATGATTTCTCAAACTTTAAGGTTATGAGAACAATATTTTTTAAGTACACCTATCATATTCACTTCTATTTTGAATGAAATATTTTTTTAAAGTTCTCTGTAATTGTGGAATTGTATATTTCCCTCTTAGGAATGTGATTAAATTTTATTATGATGTGATGGATGTGAGGAATATTCTACTTTAATATTATGGTTTCTTTATTCTTGTTTAATATTTTGTGCATATATTCATTTTAGCGTTGAAAAGTTTCGGTCTTTCTCTTAAAAACATTTTCTTGTCAATATACTTCTACACTTTGAATAGTATTTTTGTATTTTATTCCAAAGAAATAAATATTGGGGTTTATGTTTAGAATTCCCTGATTTTTAAAGAAAATAAGAACCATATGGTTTAGGTTTTAACAAAGGAGTACCACTTGTATACAAATTGAAGGGGGAGTTTTTTTCCTTGTGAGGTTGCTATTGGGATTATAACCAATATGAGCATCAAAACCCCCTCAAGTATCTGGGGGTATATAAAGTCATTTGTAAAATCGAGTGATGCTCTTCATGAGGTCTATGTGAAATCATGGTATCTCAAACATATAAGTGACAAGAAAGGACAAGAAAGTGGTTCCAAGAAGAAAGAGCACCAAGAAGCTTCAAAGGAGGTGAAGAAGAAAGAGCACCAAGAACCTTCTATCCACAGATTCAAGAAACTAGGTAAAGAGAAGCTCATATATGGGTGAGAATATTGCTTTCACTCCAGTGTAGAAGGAGGTGAATTTGAGTATCCTTCATCACAGGGAAGAGAAGGAGATGACAAAGCTCGTCCATATCAATATCTAGGTCAAGAAAACCAAGGTAGATTCTCTATTTGATTCCAGTTTGCAGGCCAATCTCATAGTAGTTGGTCTAGTCAACAAGCTTGGGTTGGAGGTTCATGAATATCCAAGCCCATATCTATTGGGGTGGGTGAACAAGGATGTAGAAGTCAAGGTCACAAAAGAGTGTAAGATCAAAGTTTTTATAAGTGCATATTTTATTGATCAAGTGGAGTTAGATGTATTACACCTTGGCATGTGTGGTGTAGTTTTTGGAATCCCCTACATGTATATTATGGATGTGATCTTTAAGGTCACAAAATAGTGTAAGATCAATTTTTTAGTAAGTGCATATGGATTTAGATGTAGTACCCATTTGTTGAAATAATGTAACTGTGAAGAGCATTCTTATTATTATTGTTATTTTATTATTATGATTAATCCCCATTGTAGATTAATCATGTCGGTAATTGTATAAGGACCAAATCCCCTTTTGTGGATTGGTCGTCGGACAATTATAAAGGGCAGAATAAGAAGTCAGCCCCAACAGTTATTATTGAAGACCCAGAATTAATTAAAGGTGGGTTTAACCACCTAGAGTGAGAGGTCGGCCCTACCAGTGAAACCCTTTCACATGTGCCAGTCTTGTATAAATAAGAGGCTAGCGCCTCACTTCTAACACACAACTCACTTGCTCATTATCTTATGAGGCAAACTGCAATTACCAGTTGGAGAGAGGAGAAGAAGAGTGGTGCATCTCTTGGGGAGGACTATCTGTATTGGTTTGAGTTATCTCTTGAACATTCTATAAGCTATTTATGATAAGGAAGTTTTTGATGGGTTTTCTTCCCCTAGAGGGTTTCCCAGGATAAATGGTGTGTCTCTTGTGAATGTGTATTTCTCAGTGATCTTGTTCTTATGATGCTCTTATCTATTGAAATGCAAAGAACTATAATAATGGAATAAACATTAACATGGTATCAGAGCCAACCTGAAGGAAGCATATTTCGCAAGAGGAAAAATGACACTGTTACCGTACCCAAAAATTAGGGTTTTCAAAAAATGAATCTTTTCAGCTCCCTAACCACCTAGAAAGTTGCGCCCTCCACCAAGGATCAACTTGGCACCTAGAGCACACCTTTTCAGTGGTTGGATCTCCCGGAAAGTGAAACCCTAGTCTCACAAAGTACCAGAAAACCAAAAAACCAGAGTACCAGAAGTACCAGAGTACCAGAAGTACCAGAAAACCAGAAGCACCAGTCCAGAAATCTGTAGATCAGATTTGAAGGAGTAAAAGTTGGATTTTCAAAATTCTGACTGCACCAGCTAACTCACCTCATCTCAACGCATCTATCCCCTGGATCAGAATTTCAAAATTTGAAGTTTGAAAAATTAGGGTTTCCTCATAAAACCCTAAGTTGCAGTTGCAGTTGCAGTCTCATAACCAGTTGCAGTTGCAGCCATAGAACCAGTTGCAGTTGCAACACCAGTTGCAGTTGCATCCATAGAACCAGTTGCAATAACTCTTGAAGTTTTTGATAATGATTACCGTTGCTACCAGATGGAGCCACTACCTGCAAATGCTATCCAAGGTATGTACTCACATATGGTTAATGCTTAAACCCTAAAGAGTATTTGCAGGAGAAGGGATATTTTGCCATATATCCAGAAGGATCTCAAGATCCAACACATTCAGAGGAATGATGCAACCTAGGTGTGATTATTCTAATATGCATCTATTTGTTATGAAAATATCTTGATCAGTGTTACATGTTGAAGCTATGATCAAATTATTAGAAGAATTAAAAGATGATCATAGAGTTTATCCTCTAACCTAACCCTCTATCAAGATAGTGTATTATCTTAGTGCAATAGACAGGTTGAAGAATGTACTCATCACTTGAGTGAAGGAGACCTGGAAGAAAAGCAAGCACTCACTCTTGAGGACAAGGCTCCAGGTTTGATTAATCAAGATTCAAAGGTACAGATGACAAGTTGATGACTTTAGTTGAGATAGCAATCATCGTAAAGTATTATACTTGATAGCATATGAGAATATATATGTAAATACTTTTCCTAATATAACAAACACCTCCTCTAGGAGAAACCTCGTGTGTTAGTTCCAGATTTCCATAGAAGAATGCTTGGTGACAACACTATGAGAGTATTGACCTCATTTCGTATTGTATTCCTTACCTTTAATCTTTGTTTCAGATAAATTATAAGTGATAGCTCTAAAGGAGCTACTATGATGATTGTTCGTGCTATTGCTTTATATTATCAGAAGGATATTATTCTTGCTTGTTGTTTTGTTGACCTTGCTCCAGGTCACATGAGGAAGCTATAGTGAAGGTTGAAGAAGGAAACGTGCTAAAGGAGAGATCATAAATGAAGCAATCATCAGTGGAAAAGAAGAAGGTGGGTCACTCAGAAGTTGCCATGACCCACGCTATTGAAGAATCCATGTGAACTCTAGAAGATTAGCTCACATCAACTACAAGGCGCTACCATACATATGAAAAGCTATCATAAGTTTACTAGAACTCAAGGTTGATCAAGAAGGCATATGCAATGGATGTGTGCAAGGGAAGAGTATCAAGAAACCTTTTCCAAAGAGGGGAAGCAAAGAAAAAGGAGTATTGGAACTCATTCATTCAGACCTGTGTGGCCCAATGCCATCATCCTCCATTAACGGATATGTATACTATGTATCATTCATCAATGATTATTCTCGTAAAAGACCTGGATATATTTGAAGTTTTCAACAAGATCAAGGAAAACATAGTTACCAACTTAATGAGAACTCTCCAGAGTTCTCAATTTGGGGGGGGGGGTCCAATTTTTTACCTCGTTTTTAAAAATGGTGCTACCAGTAGCACCCCTCTCCGTTTTTAAATGATTTTTGATATTTTCAATTTTTCGATCCCCAATGTTTCCACATTATTTTTTTAAATGCTTATTTTTATCTATTTTCAATTTTTTCTAAATATATGTATATTTTGTTTTTATTCAACTCCGTTTTTAGTCTTTTTTTCATGCTTCTTTCAATCTTAAAAATGTTTTTTACCATTTACTTTTTTGAAGTTACGATTTTTCATAGAATTTTG
>ML778353.1:35760-50011 GCA_009831015.1 Picea engelmannii
GACATGAGTCCAAACCATCTAGCACCTAGGATCCTTATTGCATCCTTGTGTGAATTGAAAATGAAACTTAACCATCCCTTCCTCAAAATATGGAAAGTCAGGTGATCCTAACATAGCTTCCTAGTTATAGTTTGTCCAACCCCAAAGGTAACCTCCATGACCATCCCTAGAGACCAGAGAACAAAGTCGATAAACTCTCAAAGTTCTAGGAGTCTAGCAATAAACCCTAATGTCTCTAGAGTTTCCACCCTATAAAGATTGTAGCCACGGATTTGTTCTTCAAAACAAGGAAACTTTGAAGGGTTTCTTCTTACCTATGAATACATTTCTCCCAATGGTGAAGTGGCTATCGATCGAGAAGTTTAAGCAAAACCATTAAGTTTCTCAACCCTATTGGTTGAAATTACTATAATAATATTTCCCACGGAAATAATTTTTTCCCACCAAGACACTATAATCTTTAAACTTCTCACCATCACGTTGGAGGTTACCAAACTGACTTCCCAAAATGGTTAAAGGAATGAAATGAGTGAATAGTATTAATTTACAAGTATGGATTCGTAATTCTACACCTTCAACTTTCTCCTTACTCTATCATCAATATCACCGCTTGATTTTTCGGAAGAGTTTCGGATTTTTCGACTGTATTTCTATCATTTCTTCATATTTTTCATGAAGCCTTCGAGATCAATTCGACGCAAGAATCTGAAAGGCACACCATGCAGATCCATCACCGATTTTCGGAGGGGATATTGATCTCGAGCTCGATCTGGGTGGTTGTGACAATTTGAATGGGAAGAGGGAATAATAAGTTCGTCGCTCTGAACCTCAACGACATTTATGGGAAGAAGGAGCCGAAGCCCAAGCCTCCTACCGCGATATGTATTGTTCTCTGTTGCACCCGGGGCTTGGCCATGGAGGCTGGGCATCACCAGCCTCCATGGCCAATCCCCAGGCGCAACAGAGAATGTGAATAATCATCAATAATAAGATGAATAATCAATAATAATAATGTGAATGTGAATGATAAGATGAATAATCATCAATCCAGGAAATGTTCCTCCCTGGAAATTGAGCAATATCTTGGAAACGCTGTTAATAGCCATAGAATTTCATCTATTTACAGTTTATAGGTTTAGCGACTTTGAAATTGCAGAATGCTGCTGTGTTTGAAAGCCATTTTTCACTTGCGCTTAACTGGTAAGGATTGTGATCATTTTCTTGTTACATTTAATTTCTACATTTGGCCTACTTATCTCACGTTTCAGCTCAAATGTTCTGGATGAATAGTTGTATAAATTGTCGTCATTTCAGCATATAGGCTTTGTGTTCTACTAAACTGTATCCATCAAGATTATAAGGACTTCAGGTTCTGCACAATAACATGCACTTTAGTTAATTTGGAAAGGTTTCATGTATTGAATCCTCGCCAGATATGTGAGGCGGGTAATTGGTGAAATTGATCGGTTTTGTATCAATTAGTAGAGATCTAATCTGCTGCCATTAAATCCATGCAGGTCCTTTATCTTATCTTCTGAGAAACAATGGAAGAATAGACCGAAACTATTGTGACATTCCTGCCATGTATTTGTTTTATCCTTCCTGATGTTATTTCTACACAGGATCACCATGTTCGACGATGCCGAAATTCATTGCAACCAAACCTGTGGTTCAAGAACTGTGGAATATCCATTTGGCTTCAGTGGCGGATGTCCATACATGCTTGATAGGGATTGCTCCGGCTCCGAATGTGGTAATGTATATTTTAAAGGATTTCAGGTTCTGGATTTTACTAATTCCAGCATTATCATTCAGTCGTGGCGAAGGGAAAATAACAAACTCAAATGCTACGATCAGGATGTACATATCCTATCAATTTTCATACCACAATTTGGCCTCACAAATCAGAATGTATTGTTGTTAAGCAGGAACTCCACAGAGTATGACATCAATTTCAATATTACAGATTTAAGAAGAATTGGATCCAAATATTATGATGGTAGAGAAAACTGCAGCACGAATGTTTCGGCTCCGATTGCATGTTTGACGTCAAATACTTCTGAATGGTTTCCTTGGAAGTCTCTTGAGACTTCTACGTGAAAATACTTTCTCAACGGCTTCATCTCTCATGGGGATGCCTATAATGGTTCCTTCATTTTTGACGTGGATAAGATTGAACTGGGTTGGTGGGTGAACGGTACATGCCTCTGAAATTCATGTTCTACCCATGTTGAATGTTCTCAATTCCAAAACCCCAACAACAATAATGAAATGGTACATAGATGCTACTGCAATCAAGGCTTTGAAGGAGATGGAGTTTCAGAGGGTCTTGGATGCCATAAAGGTAAAGAAATTCCATGGTTTTCTTTGTTTATTTAAAGTTCAATTTTATTAGTTTTCCAATGCATATAGTTGTTTTCTAATCGATAATCCATTCTTGTTCCAGTATCAGCCAATAGGACGTCTGGAAACCTGTCTCGGAACTGTGGAAAAAACTCAAAAGCTATCATTGTAATATGTTGTAAGTTCCAGCAAACTTTTAATTAACTTCGAATCCATTTTTATTATCGTTTCTGAAAAGAGACATATTTCTACATTGATGGAAGAATTTGTCTACAAATTTCTGCATTTCAGTCTTTCCATGTGATATTATGAATACTCTTGAGTGTGATAGAACTTCCCAATAATCCATATGAATTGTGAGTTAACAGGTGTAGCTGGACCTCTGCTATAGAATTTATAACATGTACTATGTATGTAGTCTCTGCTATAGAGTTTATAAATTGTGTTTTGTATACTTTACACACCAAATTAATATTCAAATTTGAAAAATTGTTACTTATTGAAATATAACTTGTGTTATTCATACTTTACATAATAAATCATCCTTCAAATTTAGGAAATTTTTACTTATATTAGAAATTGGAACTTGAAATTGGAGATCTGCATGATGCTATCTTCAAATTTCGGAAATTGTTACTTATGTCAGAAATTGAAATTGGAGATTGCATTATGCTATCATCAAGAATTGGGACAGTTGGAATCGGGATTGTTTTATATATCAATTTAATTTTTTTTATCACCCTTAAAAATGTTTACCAAGCTTTCGTTCCTTTCAGTTTGATTTTCTTCTTGGTTTTACAAATGAGGACTCGTTCCTTTTGGTTTGATTTTCTCTTTGGTTTTATATTCAACAGTCATTGCAGGAAGCACTACGGTGGTGGGAATCTTCTTTCTCTACATCTGTTACCAGTCCCATTGTGCATTCAAGATGAGGAAAAGAACAAAATTGTTGTTGTCTGCCCCTGGCGGTCCACCAAGTATTCTAGTGTATACGTATAGGGAAATGGAAATAGCCACAAAAGCCAAGTGTATTGTTCTTTGTTGCACCCAGGGCTTGGCCATGGAGGATGGTGATTCCCGGCATCGCCCCAGCCTTCACTTGTGCATGCTAACTCCTTTGAAATAAGAACAGTTGGTGAAGATTGAACTCCGTTGAGAATCTGCAAACCTGCCAGCCCACACAATTTGCTGACTCCACACATTTCCATCGGGATGGCTCCAGTCGAGTATAGTTCGCACCAAAACAGTATTAACATTTTCCATCATTTCAAACGTGACATGCATTTCACCATTATAATTTATTTGACACCATTCTTGGTCTGAAGGTCCTATGTCAGCTAAGTGTTGTATATCCACGCCATCCCAAACATGCCCTAAAGGTGATGCTCATCATCAAGTGCCACTGAGAAACTCCCTCAGTATCTATGGATTCTCCTGAATCATCCACGAGACTTCTATACTATCTACTATATATATATATATATATATATATATCCCGACGCGACTGCTTGTTTCACTCTTCGGTCTCCATCAGTCAGATTTGAAGGGATGTTTCTGGATTTGATGCCTAAGGATCGAATCAACGAGGTGTATGGCCTTTAATATATATATATATATATTGATTCCGTTCACGAGGTTCACCTGTCTGGGTGCAATGCTTGCAATGCGATTGTTAATTCATCAAAGCGTTAATTTGGTTTTCTAAAGGGGGACAATATTCTTCTTGGACTTTTTGTGACAACTGAAGTGAAGGAAGAAGAATGTGAGGTGGAAAAATTGCTTCTCTGCCATAAATGAGAAAAAAGGGGGAGTTAACTATAGCGGCTTTTGGCGTTACCCTATCAGCTCACAGTGTGTTCAGTAGTGCATTGTGCCAATTCTTGGGATTTTCAACCACAGTTCTCTTGATAATTTTAATCATGTTCTTGTTTGTTGATTCTGCTAATCCATTGCCCTGGGGGTAGTAACTAGCAGAATACTTCATCTTTATTCCTTTCTCCAAAGAAAACTTGCTCATCTCAAGAGAAGAAAAGTATGAAGCGTTATCAAAGACCAGACAATCAGGGATACCGAAACGAGTGATAATATTCGATTTTAGAAAAGTGATTACCTGACTAGTGTTGACAGTTCTTAAAGCAACAACTTCATACCATCGAGTAAAGTAATCTGTGGTTGTCACAATATACTTGTGTTGTTGCGAGGACGGAGGGTTAATTGGACCTATGATATCAAGGCCCCATTGCTGGAAAGGAGAATCTACTGAAACGGGTTGCAAGGGAAAGGCTGGTTTTTGTAATCGCCCTGATGCTTTCTGACAGATGATACATTTACGACACAAGGCATGGGCGTCCCTAAAAAGCGTGGTCCAGTAGTAATCGGCTCTTAAGACCTTATGAGCAGTGGTGTTGCCACCAAAGTGACCACCAGCTTCTCCTACATGCAACTCTAGCAAGAATTTTTCAGCTTCGTCTTTCTCGAGGCAGGGCATCAGTACGCCGTCAAAATTATGACGAAACAGTACACCGTTAACTAGATGAAAGGAGGCAGACTTTAACCTCAACGCTCTTCTCTTGGCGGGATCAAGGTTATGGGGTGTTGACCCATGTTCAAGATAGAATTTAATATCGCCGTACCAGGGACTAACGAGGTTTTGTGCGCAATAAATTAGGCTTTGATCACTTTGTCCTAGGTTTGACTTATCACTATCTTCTGGCTGTCCTGTTTCCGAATCAAAAACCAACTTACACAACCCTTGGCCTCTCATGATCTGGGCTGGGGTGATTTCCAAGTCATACTCCTGCAAGGAGGTGACCCAGTTGGCTCTCTTCTCTCCTAAATCCTTCTGTACTAACAAGTTCCTTACGGTAGAGTAGGGGACAACGACTTTCGTCCTTGACTTCAAAATATAGGACCGGAAGTGCTTAACTACTTTGAAAACAACGTAGGCTTGCCGATCAATCGCTGGGTAGTTAAGTTCAACACCTTTGAAAGAAGATCTCATAAAGGCAATGGGTACTTTGTTGTTCTCGACGTTCTTCTGAGTTAGGACGGCGACATAGGAACGGTCAGAGGCAAAAGTATAGAGTGTAAAATCTTGAGAGAAGTCAGGTCTCATGAGAGACGGAGAGTCTATTATGTCCTTCTTTATGGCATTAAAATCTTGGTTTTCTGTGGGTCCCCAGTGATATTGGGTGTCTTTCTTAATCAGGTTTTGTAGAGGCCGGACCATTTCAGAGAAACTGGGGACAAATCTTCTCACGAAGTTAATTTGGCCTAAGAAAGACTGCATGGATTTTTTGGATGTAGGAGGGGGAAGTTTAGCAGTGACTTGAGTCCTCTTGGTGTCAATAATCATCCCATCACTAGACACAATGAATCCTAGGAGTTTACCCTGTTTTACTGCAAAGATGGATTTTTTGGGGTTTAAGGAGATGTTGCATTTACGACATCGTAGTAGAACGGCTCGTAAGTGAGCTAGATGATCGTCTTTGTTTTTAGAATAAATGGTCACATCATCTAAGTAAACTACGACGGAGTGATTGATTAAGCCTCGAAAAGCAATGTCCATTGCTCTCTGAAAGGTAGCACCAACATTAATCAATCCAAAGGGCATTTTGCGATAAGCATAAGTTCCCCACGGAGTACGGAAGGTAGTTTTGAGTTGGTCTGGCGGAGACATCAAGACTTGGTTGTATCTAGAGAAACCATCGAATAAAGATAGCCTCTCGGAACCAGATACCTATTGCATGATCTGTTCCATGGGTGGGACAAGATAATTGTCTTTGTCAGATGCTATATTGAGGTTTCGGAAATCGACGCAAAGTCGAATTTCCCCATTTTTCTTCCGAACTGGGACAAGGTTGGACACCCATTGAGTGTGTCTAACAAGAAAAATTATTTTATCACTTAGGAGTTTATTCAATTCTTTTTGAACGATCGGTTCTACTTTAGGGTGCATCTTCCTCAGTTTTTGTTGGAAGGGTAAGGTTTGGGGCTTCATCGGGATGACATGCTGTATGATATTAGGATCGAACGTTTTAAGATCATCGTATGTCCATGCAAAGACATCGTTAAATTCTTTGAAAAATTTAACAAATGCAGCTTTTTCTTGTCTAGACCATCCCAGGCCTAAGTTAATGCACTGAGGATTTTCACTAGTTCCTAAATTGACTTTTTCATAAGACAATGAGGAACTATTGGTTTTACAATTGACCGTCTTTTTAAATTTATCTTCAAAATCATAAAACTTCTCTAATCTAACTATGGATTTGGGTATGGAATTTACCATGTTCGATAGTTCTTCCGGAGATTTCGGATCATGTATTACCGTAAAATCATGCAAATTGTCGTTGTGCATGCATTCATCTATCACCGTGCCTTGAAAGGTTTCTTCCATGTGCAGAAAGTTAATGATATGCTGATCATCGTCAAATACTCTCCAATTTGTGATATTGTCAGGAACAGATGGTCGAAACAATAGCTCGACGGAGAATGCATCTGGGGATAATCCTTCTGCAGGAAGAAGTTTAGAGGCTACATTAGCTAGTAGATCTGCTTCAACATTATTTAGTCTAGGAATGGAATTTATATTGAAAGCAGAAAATTTATTCATTAAACTCCATACCTCAGACTGGTAACTTTTGAGATGCGGGGAAAGACAGTGTATAGAATCTCTTACCTGTCTAACCACTATTTCAGAGTCGCCAAATACAACCAGGTTTTGAATGTTCATATCCAGAGATTTTCTGAGACCTTGTAGTAAAGCCTCATATTCTGCAGTATTGTTAGTACATTCAAATTCTAGTCTACAAACCATTAATGTTTTGTTACCTTCCGGATCGATAATGATGCAGCCTGCACCATCTCCTTCTTTAGACTTAGAATCGTCGAAATATAGAGACCAAATTTGGTTTCCTTCGGGCTCATGGGACTGTTGCATAGAAGTTGTTGGTTGCGTATATGCTACAATCTCGAACTGTTGTTCTAGATTGATGATAGGTGAAGCCTCGGCCATGAAATTTCCGAAGAAGGTGTCCATCCCTTCAAATTCAGGGGAATCAACAGAAGGTGTATATGGTTCGTTGGGATCGTTCAAATTTATGACCGTGAACTTAAGGTAGCGCTCACGATTCACCATGATCTTATTGGGCTTACCGTTCTCTTGGAGCCATAAGTGAGACCAGTCTGTTGCGAAGTAACCATGTAGCTGCTCTGACCAGTCCCTACTTAAAAACAAACCATACACTTCTGGAATATCCACAACAATTATATCAATAACCTAATGAACCTTGGGGTTAGACGTAATATAATCAATACATTTTTAGTTCACCTATAACTTTAACATTGGTCCGATCAAGTTGTATGATTTTTAAAGTAGATGGTTCCACTTCAGCGTTAATCTTTTGGCAGATAGACCAAGGCATCACATTGGATGAAGCTCCTGAGTCCACCATACAATTATGCACATTTCTATTGAAAATCTTGAAATTCAAAAGAAATGGAGGTACATTCTTGCGAGTGCTAGGAGTAATAGCTTGTGGCTTTTTACCCGAAGTGTCTAAAGCTATTTTATCTACATTATTTAAAGGAATGATTCTTTTATCTTGAGAATTGGGATTATTTTTAGTGGAAGTCTTCTGTGGAACTTTCCTTTGCACAACTTTGTTACCACTAGAATTACCATTCTTGTAGTTTTCTGAAATATTTTGCAGCATTTTTTGTAACAAAAATGGAAACTTCAACAATTCATAAATAGAAATGTTAGCCCTTAACTTTTTAAGATCTTCAACAACATCATAATCTAAATTGGGGTTCACATTACTCTGTTTAGGCTCAGCTGATTTAGATGGCTTTGGGGGCGAAGTTGTAGTGTTTTCGGTAGAAGACGGTTTATTTGTTGTCTTACTCCTAGTATTATAAGGATGAACTGTCTCGAAGTTCGCTTGAAAGATACTATCCGAGAAG
This sequence comes from Picea engelmannii, assembly GCA_009831015.1. Lineage (NCBI taxonomy): Eukaryota > Viridiplantae > Streptophyta > Pinopsida > Pinales > Pinaceae > Picea > Picea engelmannii. Next base: position 44,068 of record ML778353.1, read on the forward strand.
TTTCCAAAGATGTTTGGAGAAGACTCTTCTTCTTGAACTGTTTCCTGTTCAACTACCTCCTCAGGAATCTAAGGAGGCATCAAGTTATCTTGGGCTTCTAGAATTGTTTGAAGAGCACATTGCAAACTTTCTAGGTTCAAGCCTTCGGGGTTTGGATTAGGTCGGTTGGTAGGAAAAGGTTTTCGGAAGGGGGGCTTTTAGGGTCCTTTACTCGAGGAAGCTTCTTCAGTTGACCTTTTTAAGTCTATAACTTGATTTGACAGTTTCTGAACAAATTTGATTAAATTTTCCAAATCAGAGTTTTTAGGTTGTATTTTTCTTTGAGTAGGTCTGCGGAGAATTTCAATCTTCTCTTTGGAAGAAGAACTAGTGTCGATATCATTGCTAGAAGAGTCTTTAAGACTAAGTATGTCTTTTTCAATCTGGCTGTCCTCCTCGAAGGCCTCTAACAACGTGGTTTTCTTGGATCGTTTAACCCAAATAGCTATACTTTGATGCAAAGCTTTAGTGTAGTAAGCTATTACAAGACTCTCAGCGGGCATAGAATCTGCAGGGATTCTGTTTTTAAGTGTTAAGAATCTTTGATTAAAGTCTTTAACTTTTTCTTTCGAGTTCATTTTTAAGCTAGAAAGATCCATGACTAGGACTTCCGGTGGTTTACCATCTCCGAACTTCTCCAAAAAGCATGACTCAAACTTTTCCCAAGACACGATGGTATGGGGTTGTTGGGAAAAGTACCAAGTGGATGCATTACCATCAAAAGGATAAGGGAACAACCTACAGACAACGTCCTCATGTTCAACATTGCAGAGTCTAATGGATAACATAAATTTTTTGATATGATCTTCAACTATCTGTTTTGAGTCAGGATCAAACTTGGGAAGCCATTTCTATGGGTGTTTAGGTAAAGGGTGCTGAGCTCTAGGTACAGCTACAACATCCTGATCAAGCCATGGTCTAGCGGGATTGTTCTGATTTTCCATTGGGGTAGTGGGTGTGGAAGGCTGAGAAGGTGAATTTCCTTCGTCAGAAGAATCTCCTCCAGAAGAGGAAGGAGATGATGGAGGTGGTGAAGGAGGTATCCAAGATCATCCTGCAGCAGGATTTAAGTTTGGATCTGTAGGATTCACAGTGAGGTTAGTGTCAACTAATTGTTCTCTGATATCAGAGAATTCCAAAGGTTGACCCTAAAGACGGTTTGGTTGCCTAAGACGAGCTAAGGCACTATGTGTTTTAATAAGAGATTGACGAACAATCTCTTATATGTCACCACCTGTAGGATTAGGGGTTGCTGGCTCAACTGTGATCTATGGATTGTCGGTTGAAGTAGTTGTTGTTTAAAGGGGAATATTATCGTGTGAACGTCTTCTAGTCATTATAGGTGATCGATTAGGGGGGGAGGAGTCTTGCGACCACCTCATGTCATTAATTAACTTCAGGCCCTCCTTCTAGCACCATTTGTTGACGGGCGAAATTGATCGTCCGCCAAATGAGAGAGTGGAACTGGTTTGGGGTTGTCTAATAACTCAAGTCGTTTGGAATGAACCACCTTGACGGGTTTAGCGGCTCCGTTAGCCGATCTAAGGTCCTAGGAAAATCAAAGAGAAAACTAATCTAAACTAACTAATCTAACTAAAACTAAATAAAACAAACTAAACTAACTAACAATAAATAAATAAAACTAATAAACTAATCTTATCTAAACTAACTATTAAACAAACTAACTAATCTACTATCTATATATACAAACTACTAACTGAACTATAACTTATTCACAAAATATACAATATCTACAAAATACAGATTTAAATAAAACCTGAAAAACTCATTTGCTTTCTGCCCTCAGAGAGAGAAAGATATTTTTGTTGATTTTTTGATTTTATGAACAAGAAATAAAACTTACTGAAAATAAACAATCTAATATACTAATTACACAAATATCTAACTAAAATACTAACAAATGTACTAAACAAATAAACAACAAATAGACCTGGAAAGGCTCCAGATTTGTCCTGTGTATGATCACTGTACCAGTAGATCGGAGGAAGGAAACTCGCACCGAATAATCTGGAAGCTTCTCGTAAACGATAGCTGCAATGCTCTTTGATTTTATTTACACGACAAACAAGACATAAAAAAAAAATCATAAAAATTATATGATTTATAAATCTTTGCAATAAGGTAAACCTGTTATGCAAAAACTTATACTTAATAATCCAATTAATGAAGAAGAGAAATCTGTCGTCCACAAACTGAATCAAGTAATTGCTATGTTTTTTTTTAAGTACTAGAAGAAATCAGATATGGATTATATTGATTAAATCATATCTTTTGCAAAAGACTAAGATAGCTAAAGTAGTCATTAATCAAATGCAATCTGATAACATAAACATGAAACAAAAGATTGATATTATGAAAAGCTAAAGCTGTAGCAGAACATCAATTTCTGTCTCAGTCTGTATTAAAATACCATATCCTTGTTCTCCCACGAATGAGGATGATCATTATTACTAAAATAATAAGTATTTAAAGGTTTTTCACAGGGTAAAACCTCCCTGTGGAAGTTATAAAGTTGTTTACATAAAATCTGGGAGATATCCCAAAGTTGCCTAAACTAGGAAATTAAAATAAAACTAAAATATCCAAATATCCTCTAAATTGTCCATGAAATCCCATGCAATTTTGAATTCACCTGAAACAGGTCAGAAATAGACAAGTTAGAGAGATATTTTATTAATAAAACAATAAAAATGTAATTCTACAGACTTAGCTACAGAATCATCTGATTCTGTAGCTAGTCTATAATAAGATATAGAATCAGAATTGAAATTAATTCAAATCTTTTAAGAAATTCAATTCAATTGGCATCCAATAATTACTTGAGAACGAATCATAAATTGAAACCGTTATCCCATTCTAAACTCAAATAGGATACACATCATTTAACCAAGTACATAGATAGCAATACTCTGTTTCGATTATAGTCATGAGTCGGGTAAATGAAATCATATATAACAGAATCGTAATCATTTCTCAACCAATCGGATCCATCTGTTATGAGATCGTTTTGATATTCAATTGAAAATAAAACAAATCGTAATCAGATCATTACACTTGTGAATCGAACAGGATTATCACAATAATTGTATAGCAAGCGATTTAGGCTGTGAACGAATCCAAACCATAATTGACTCATAACAAAATCATAACATGATTAATCAAACAGGGTTTGTTATAGATTTCGATCGTTGATCATTACACAATAAGTAAACAATATCTATTAATTTTGATCACAATCGTTTCAATCAAATGAATCATATCAGGGTTTCACCATTTCATTTCACAAATTTAAAATACAGAGCATCAATTATAATTTGAACTCGACTCATAGGACAAACTTGCCAAATTAGAACAAAAGTGAATCGATTAGCTAAGATTTTCACATAGTTGTTATGATTTGGATTCATTTCCCGATTCGGGCGCGAATGTTATTTGAGCGTAATGTTTTCATCAAAGAGACAAAGTCATTATCCTTAACTTGGAAACAATCAAAGATAGAACATCACACGACTCAACATCGTAATAAGTATCTTCCCGAAAACATTTACCAGTCATAGCATACCAATGATAATGAAATCGAATCCGAGCAAAATCATAACAATCAAACTTAATCAAACTGTTTACCAACCATAGCATATGGATCATAACCAAATCAAATACGAACATGATTATGTTCTAAACTGAATATTAAAAATTTGCTTTTCAAATCGGATACAAACCAATTCATTTGAAGGCAAACTATTAATTTTGTCACCTTAACGAGGCAAGCCAATGAATCAAATTCAAGCGAAGATCACTCAAATCCAATCAAAATCTATTGATTTCTGTACTGGGAACAATCAGATCGTATATCGAATCAAAATTTCTTTTTATTCAAAGCAAAGCTATATATAGAATGCATGCAATATAACAGATCCATTCAAGATGTGAACAGAACTGTTTAAAAACTGAATTGAAAACATTATATCAACCTAGATTATTTACAAAACAAAACGCTGTGAAAATCATACCTATGTAGCGACGAGGCTGCTTGCTTATACCAGCTTGGAATTTACAACAGTCGTGGTTGATTCCATGTTTTTGAACAGGATGGAGCCGGTTGTCTTTTGCTTTTTATCTGTCGCTTGGAGCTTGGCCTTTTGACTGGTTAGCACTGCAATCTAGTCTTCCAAAGATTGAATCTTTGACTGGAGTATTGGGACATCAATATAATATTATTCTAACCATGAATTGCATTGATCACAGGGTGGTTGTATGGGTTTAGACAGAGCAAGCGAGGGTTTGGACAAGTGATCGAGGGTTTCACTAGGCAACTTAATACCCGGGTAGTTAGGGTCGTCCTTTAGGCAGGGGGGTAGGTTTGATACAAAATCATAAGGGGGCTCGGCACACAAACCTTGTGAGTAGGGGTATTCGCTGGCAAGAAAATGCTCAACTTCTGAATCAGAGTCCTCACTCAAGATGATAGGGTTTGGCTCAACAGGGGGTTTTGGTTTGTTTTTGGCCATTCTCGAAATGAGCCATGCATTCATTTTCCCTTTAACATTTGCAGTAAGGTTTTCCTTGGGATTTTTGCTCATATGCTTTTTGATAGCCTTTCCATTCTTAGTTACAGTGTCGGTTAAGTCGACAGGAGGCTCGACCGAGGGTTTAGGCAGTAAGAGATGTAAGGGTACATGTGGTTCAGCCTTAGTCTCAGTTACCACAGGTTTATCAACCTGTACAGGGTCGGTGTCTTCAAAGCCATTACGGGCGATGAAATCCTTCCAATTATCACCAAGAAAATTCAAATGATAAACAATAATGAGCTTAATAAGCCCATGGTGAAACAGGATGTTGTCAGCCTTGTGCCTCTTAAACTTTTTGGACATCTTATACAGGCTCCGATGAAAATAGAATGGCACATTTAGAGGATACCCTATAACAATCATCAATAGACGCAGGTGGTAAAGGAACACAAGCCCGTATCGACCTTCACAGGTCACAAACTGCTTGATTATCATTAACAAGTCGTGCCATCGTGGTTTGAGCATAGTTACGGGCATACCTCTGTCACAAGAGGTGACTTTGCATGACTAAAACAACAATTTCCACGACACTTCTTCAACCTTACAATTCTTAAACCAGCGTTGTCCTGAAGTAGGTAACCCCGTGGTTGAGCCGATAAACTATTCATCAATATCTAACTGAACATCGTCGACCTTGGCTCGACAGCCATCAAAGGTCATGGTAAACTTTCGAGCTACGAAAAGGTTAAAACCCTCAAAATGTTTCACAAAGGTAAGCCATCCACTGTCTGCCAAATCTTGGCGGGCATTGTCAAACATCAATAGGGCCTGGTTTCCATTGGGTTCAACTCGTATGAATGGGGCCATGGAGCCGAATGCATGGTAAGGGAAGGGTTTGAATCACCAACACACAGTAACAGAGCTACCCTAACCAACAGCAATGAACGAGCCAAAAAGGGGTAAGCATTAATGTGAGCATGCGAAGGTGGTGGAGTCTGCCATGCATAATATTGATTATCCAAGTACAACCGCCAATTTTCATAGCTGCTCACTCCATAATAATAGTTCAACCATTAAGTCATGTGAACAACCAATAAAATCAATGTGTATACCAATGCGCGCAAGTGTTATACCATAACGTTTAAACTTCCGACATATAAATCAAAACCCAAAATCAACTATATGCCAATGTATTGATCCATATAAACAAAAGTTCAACCAAGGTGCCAAAATGATATTGACATAGTCGACAAGCCAAGAGTCATGAAAAGATTAACATAAGGATCATATCATAAGACATATATATATATATATATATATATATATATATATATATATATATATATATATATAAATGTAATCATAACCCCCATGCA